>WOGR01008101.1:0-12021 GCA_015342045.1 Leptinotarsa lineolata | reverse complement strand
AAGAAAACTCTTTGTTATATGTCAAGCTTTCGGCATATTTCACACCTTCGTCAGGACAACTACAATAATGAGATTATATATCTTGTAAAAAATATATAAATATGGAGAACTTACCAACGTGAGAATAAAATATAAAATGACTCAAAAACGGATAGATAAACATGAACTCATGAAAGTTAATCAAAATTTGATTGACAATGTCAAGTGGAAAAATTCTGAATACTACTAGATCTTTTATTCTCTTTGTCATATTTTGGCAGATATGTGGAAATTTTGCTTAGATTTTCAATATCAGTTCTTTTATTCATTGAGTGTTTTTCGTGATTGATATGTATCATTTCTGAAAATATTCTTTTAGTTGTATTGACTTCTCTATATTAAATAAGTGGGTTTATAAAATTCCTTTTATGATCCTCCGAATTTCCCGAATGTTCTGTTAACGCAGCCGTCCTCATGTGAAGTAATGCGACTATAAAGGTCTAGATATTTGTCCTATATATTTTTCAGTACAATCTTTACAAGAAATTTTGTATACCAAATTGGATATCTGTTCGTTTAAAATAAAAGTTTATCTATTTTCAGTAAAATTACTATCCAAAATTCTTATCCCAAATCTTATGTTAACAGAATTTTATTTTGTGAAAGAACAAACTTTCAAAATGATGAAGAAGTTGAACACGACAACGTTATACCTTCATTTATATACTAATCACTCCCATATATTCACGAATTAACACTAAAATCACCAAAATTAATTAATGTGCTTCGAAATAATGACTTTAAAATCTCCAAACAGTACACTAAAAGTTCCACCTTCGAATAAACAAAAATCCAATTTGGCATACATCATTTTTTTGTATGAATTGTGATATGTTAATTCTTGTGCGTTAACAGAACATGTTAATTCGGAGGATCATAAAATGAATTTTGAAAACCTACATATTTTAGATAGAGAAATCAATCAATACAACTAAAAGAATATTTTCAGAAATGGTACATATCAATCACGAAGAATACTTTATCTTCATAAGGATTATTTTCACAATGTTTCGGCAAAGTCTCATTTGCCATCTTCTGGTGATGAAGATCCGGAGTTCAACAGGGTTCTGAATTGGGACCTATGACACCCAAATATATACCTCGTTGGGTTTCCATGAAATTGAAGAAGTTAAAGAAACTATTAATAGAAACCTTCAATTACTATTTGATGTGTCTTGTGCTCACAATATGAAACTCAACCCGAATAAATCACACGTTAGATTTTTTGGACCAGAAAAGAAAGGCAAGTATATGGTGAGCTTTTCTCTTTCTGATCATATCGATAGTTACGCCATTCCCTTCGTAGAGGAAAGAAAAACATTTAGGTTCATCGCTTGATAACGGACCTAGATATTCACAGCACATGTCAATAAAGTATGGAATACTTTTTTCAACGTACTGACGCCTACTGTGATTATATTTAGGGGCCAACTTCACAAAAAACTTATGCTCGGGGTCTACAGAAAATACGAAACCGATCAGAATCAGATTTGTATGGAGTCCATAAATATGGTCACATAAGCTCGTCCTGTGAAAATTCTGGTCGATTGAAAATGAATACTCCTAGAAAAAACGATACCTTTTCACCTACACTCACAAAATTTTGCTAATGGCATCTCATCTGCGTGATAAACTGATTCCACTATATCTGTCGATATCAATGAGTTCTCTCTCAAGAATTTAAAGAAAGACTCAAATATATAACCTCAAGATAAATGGTTTTCATTTGGCACATTTCATTTTTCCTAACACGATTGTAGCAAGTTTTCTTGCTACAAAAGTGGCTGTTCTTCATTCGTTTTATTTGAAGATGTGACCTTATGAGGTTTTGAAAGGTTGGATTCAAATGAAGCTTTCATAACTGAATCTCGCCCATTCATCATATTGTGTTTATCTTTCATTTATTGATCATTTCTTATAATGATGAATGAAGATCTGTTATTATTATTTTCTAGTGTAATTATCATTCTCTCTTTCTGGATTTTCTCTCACAATTGTTTGTTTTTATCTTTCCAATATCGACTTCTCCATCAGGACCAACTTCTGTAACAACAAATGCCTGGCGATGAATTAAAATTATATTTTAGCTGGTTAATATTCGTATTACGTGACTTCCTTTTGTATGTAACTCTACCGTCAATGGACAAACATTAAAAAACAAACGCACAATACACGTTATACTATATTATTGTAGGTACTGTCGATATTGGTTTGTAAGAGATCTAATTGTAGATGTATTACGAAAATCATCAATCATTCGACCATCTGTTTCCAAAAACAATATTCATCCTATCAATAAAAAATAGTGAACGAAACTTTAATTATGCCCAGCGAATTGAATTTCTTTCTTGAGAGGAATGGAAATTTTCATATTTCCCAAACAACAATCCAGTTTATACGAATATAATCGAAATAAATACATTTACCATGGAGCGTTTGAAAATCGAGTATTCCTTGATTTAATTTCGAAAATATTAGATCTGATATTCAAACCTAATATATTTTTTACAGTGGTTGAAGATTTTAATTGTGATGCGTACAATAACTCGTCAAATTTTGCAAAAGTGAGCAATGTTTTCTCATTTGTCAATCTTTTTCATATAGTAAATTGGCCTACAAGAGTATAAGGTTACAGTTTTTCCACGATTAGACAATAATATATCTGACCATTAACATATCTTCCATGAAATCTTCCAGGAAACAACAAATCCTCATAACACCTCATTTTCGTCTTGCAAAAGAATGTATGACTCTGGAGCGATATCCACCTATAATAAGTCACTAGAAAAAAAATTGGCATGGATTATTTGATTCAGATGATATTGATGAAGCCTATAGTAATTTCTTTCAAACCTTCTTTTATCAATTCGATGTCAATTTTCCTTTACGGCGGGTGTGTTGTAAACAGGATGATAAAAAATGGGTTGATAAGGATGTGAAAATATCCAGTTCGAATCTAAAAGACTTTTTTCTCTTGAAGAATAAGTATCCCGTAGAGTAGAGTTACTTCTTTTAAAATTGATTGCTTCCTTTCTTTCTTTGGAAGATTCCCACATTTTTTTTAATCAAGATGGAGTAGGTGATTTTTTCCCGTGATGATTTTTAGAGGAATAGGCTTACAAAATACACTCTCTTCAAATCCGTAACAAAATGGGTATAATAAATTATCTTGAAAAAAGTCCTAGTGCCAGAATCCAACAATGCGAACCATAAAAATGACCTGAATCTTGCTCCACTGCAAAAAGAGATTGCGTCAGGGTGTCGCTTAAATAAATGTAAATAATGTCATCGTATCCGCAACGAAACTGATAAAAAAAAGAATTTCTAAGTGGAAAAGTAGGTCAAACATCATCGCTGGAACTCAAGGTAGGAAATGTTAGAGCTAATAAAAGAAAATTGAGTTCGTCGGTTTGAGTCATAAAAATGTAGAAGCGCATCAGTCCTATTACTATTCTTTGGCGTAACCTTGCCCTGCCTAAACCCATGTATTGAATTTTTCCGATATGTAACTCGCATAGACGTACTCGTACTTGTCGAATGAAACCCTGATGAGGTTCATAAAGAACATACATAAAAATGTCTTCGGATCTAATGTAATGGCCAAATAAATAATATAGCCAATTCAAATCCACTGATGATCCAGTCTAGTAATAGTAATTTCGAGGAGAATTGCCATGCCAATTCATTACTTCAGAATATCAAGAGACATTTACGCTTCTGTGACATTCAATAACGAAAGTACCAAATTCTCTTCCAATTATACTTTGTGACAATTTGAATTCGATGTTATATGTTTATGAGGAGATTCATTGTTGAATCTACAACGCTGCCACAATCAAGATTAACCCTCATCCGATAAGCTAAGACTCAATTGAATGCCATATTAGGAAATAATCGTGGAATAGAATAAATGAAAGCAGTACATCAGTCAATAGTGGTTTCAACTAGCCATCTTTCTGTGTGTTGAATTCTTTGAAACATGATTTCCATTGACTTCCAGAGCCGCCCTGCTCACTCGCCCCAGTTATTTCGCAAACAAATTCTTGAGTAGAAATTAAATTTCGATTTGGTATTATATACATAGAATTTTCTGTATCCCTTTTTTCGAAGTAACCGACATTTTCAATGTAATAACTTGAAGTTTATAGCGAACCTCTGACGAGTTTATTTTTTCTAGTTTCACCTATCAAAGCACTCACGAATGTAGAATGTTTTGTGGATTTTGTTTTCTTTAAATTTCCTCAGTGATTGATTATGTGTTAACTGTCAAAATTTCATGTTACGATGAATTAATATACATTAAGTAACGGATAAGCAAACTTCGTGAGTCAGATATGACTACCAGATTTGATTATTCTATGTTGTTTTAACAATAACAAAGGCATAATTAATAGGTAATAGAAAAATTGCAGTGATTTTTTTAATGGATTATTGTTCATTCATGTATCTAGATAAAAGCCATTTTCCCTAATATTCATATTGAATCGGTAGAATTTTTTGTTGTTGTTCAGTTGGCTAATTCGTCAAGGGGCGCGGAAAAGCCACTTTCAAGCCCAACTTTCACCTCGAAATAAATAAAATGAATATTGTCTGCACAGTTCCGGAATGATCTGTTTTTCTCATTCCAGATATCAAACGGTGTTTTTTGTGTATTTGCATAAAACCAAATCACTTTTTTCACCTTATTGTTTATATCTTTTGCAATTTTTGCCGGCCCTTCTTCAACAGTTCAACATAAAGTTTTTAGATGCCTTTCCAAATCTAATTACATCTCGACTAAAATTTTTTGTCTGGGAGGTCAGGTTTCAGATAAAGTGGCACTTGTACCAGGATTTCAAATATGACGTTGAAATCCATGGAATATTGAATGGAACTGACCCATTCTTGATGAAAATCGATATAAAAACTTACTTATACTTATTGTAATTTTCCACGACAGAATAAACTGTATTAGTAAGCACAGGAATATTGTTAAACTAAATCAGCTCAACTTTTCTGTAGATATTCAGCGGAAATATTCACAAACGAGTGGCCATTGAAGCAGACCGACTTTCTAACTGTTTCCTACCTTTGTTTCTATTTCTCTAAAAGTTGTCAAATAATACTTTTACATTTCTTGAGAAACAAATACTTTTTTTCATCAACATTTTTTAATTTTTCTCTTCCCAATCTTGTACGTTTTCCACTCCCAAATTCTTATCACTGGAGAAGTAGAAAGCTGAAACGTTTTTTTTCCGTAATGTTCCTTTCTATCAGGATTACTTAACATCAGCTGTCATTGCATATCTTCGGCAGAACCGGAGCTTTCATACCTCAATGAAGATTTGGGAAAAAATCAGTTTGGGGTAGCAAAACCAAGTAGAATTCATTCTACGAAAACCTAAGGACCAGTTTCCTCTAAGAAGGTGAATGACGCGAATACTTAAAACAGGCAATTTTCGGAAGGTTCAGAAACAACTTCGATTTCAATGATTTTCTAAATTTTTGTTTTTTATATTACTTGAAATCGGACAACTCTTGAAACGAGATAAAATTATCTATATTGTTTGAACAATATGCATTATATTTATATAAAAAATGCAGTTTCACGTGGCTTTTTCTAATTCTTCATATATTAATATGTAAAGTATTTTCAGAGATATGCAAAATGGTGGGTGAGTTAGTTACTGTAAAAACCCTTTTTGCATGTGAATATAATGCGTTTCTGTTTGCAAATTCCTAACAATAACTCCCTTAAATTCCTGTCGAGTACCTACCTGGTGGTCTCATCATTTAGGATCAAATTATCAATCTATCTATACTTATAAATGCGATCACTCACTCATTCATCTCTGTTTCTCCATACTGGTAACTCCTAGAAAGCTAAAATTTGATATATAGATGCTTCTTACGTCTTAGATGCGCAATAAAGAATTTTTGAATATTCCAACTGCGTTCATAAAATAAAGTTACCTTTTCATCACTGTTTCTCCAAACAGGTATATTTTCGAAGGCTGAAATTTTGTATGAAGGTTTGTTCAATGTTCCAGATGTGCAATAAAGAAGAATTCTCAAAGATTCCAAGTAAAATGCCAGTCGAGGGGGAAAAGGCGCATTTATGAAACTATCTTAGATATATCCTTTATCTTATCTGTCCATAATGTGATAAACATGGCCTCTTATAGCATGCAATTTGAATGAATATTATCGAAGATATTACAGAATAAAAATGCAGGGACATAGCGGTATCAGGCAAATTTTATACGTCGCTCTTTCAAGAGTAACCTCTTGAAAGAATATGTTTAAAAGAATATTGCCTACTGACAAAAAAGCTGTGAACGTTGAATTTGAAGAAACTCTGTAGTATATTTAGTATCAGCACCATACCCGTGCGTAGCCGGGGGATCGCTAGTTCAGTATATATTTAAAAGCACTGTACTCTATTGTTCTTTGAAACAAATGCTATGGAATGTTTGTATGGCAGCTCATTCAATGTTTTTGGAGTTGTGAAAGTTCAAGTAATACTTTCATTGAAAAGTATTTCTTCACATGGTTCTTCAACCATGAAAAGTGCAGCTGCAGCCGTTATTTCACCAATATTTCACGGATTTTGGTAGTAGGTTCAAAGTGAGGTAGGTTCAAAGAGTAGGTTCCAATCGCTGAAAATCTGAGTAGGTGCTCTGTTTCCAGGGCCTAAATTCCGTAGTGAACAATAATCCTTCAACTGAGACAATGTACCATGGTCTCAGACCATAGTACATATTCCTCAATCCAGTGAGAACTTCTTTCTGGCTGCACTACCTAGTCTTCTAGGTATGTTCAAGAATTGGAGAACTGAGATGCTCCTGCTTTTGATCCGATGTTACAGAATAGATAGTCGGGGTCGTTTGATCGACTTCCACATCCTCTGTAACCTCAGCTCAAAAGCTGGATATATGAGAAGCTCTTTCTCTTGATCCTTTGTTACAGGTAGGGCAATTGGAGTCGTTTGGGAGTGATTGTTTCCGCTGCTGGAGTGGATTCTGCTGCTGCTACTCAAGAATTTGGTGAAAAGCAGATTCAGAAAATATCCTGCTTTTGAGGAGGCGATAAGTCGTTCCTAACTGCACTAACTAGCGTCTTCGATTTGATCAAGAGTTGGGAAATTGATGAGCTCCTGCTCTTGATGTTCCGGGAAGAATATTAGTTGATCAACCTCCACCTCCTCTATAAACTTAGTTCAAAAACTGGAAATCCGAGTTCTTTATTACAAGGAGTACAGTTGGAGCCGTTCATTGACATCCATCTCCTATATAGATCTAGATTCGGATTTTTGATTATTCCATGGTCCAAAAGGGGTCCCATGAGTAGCAATGAAAAGAAGCTCTATCACGGCAGAGTTCTGCATTACACTTTCTACGACGAGAGAGCACCCGATATCTCGTAGTATTCCATTAGTGACACTGAGTACGGTAAGAGTAATTCATACGTTTGTTGTTATATTAGAATATTTCATTGACATGGTTTTAGTCGAATAAATTAGTTGTAATGCATCATTTTGGACTAGTGGAAAAATATTATGATCAATCCATCAATACCATGAACATGAACAGATCAATGTCCTTAGCTGCAAAAACTACACTATGGACGTAACTTTCTAGAGGTTATTGTAGTAAATAATCCATATTACTTTCTGCTTAACGCCAGTCAATTTTATTTTCGGTCAGTTTTTTCAGAGAAAACTAATAAACTTATATTTATTTTTGTTGTTCCCTAAAATTTGTCTTTGTTGTATTTAGAAGCACTTAATCTTCATTATAAGAACTCTAATACAAATTATGAATCAATGAATAATCGATTAGAGTATAAAAAATATGTACGATTTCCTTCAGATGCTTTATTTAGTTCCATAACCTTAACGTTGGTGTCATATGTGTGAGTACCTATATACTGTGTATTAATGTATTAATAATTATACGAAAAAATTTTCCAAAAAAGGCACGCAAAGCTGATTTTTGTATAGTTGATAGTAAATACCGTATCATCAGTATAAATAGATCTGCCCCCATTTCAAAAGGTTTCCGATTCCAGAAAATGCAAGGAAAAAGCAAAAAAAATCGGCGTTGTTCCAAAAAAAGACTCCATTTATTCGATTACAGCTGCGTCGATTAAGTTGGGGTTCAAATTGGATACCAATATGTTTTATCGCAATAACGTTACTGAAAGAGCAAAGTCAACTTCTCAGAGTCTTGGATCTGAATTTCTAACCAGAAAGTTGTACACATCTCATCAGCTTTTAATATTTTATAAATTTGAAATTAACCTTCTTTGAAGTATTGCTCGCATATATGCAACTCCACCCCTGAGCATACCCTGAGTCTATTATATTAATTTCAAGCATACAAGCAAACTTTGTAACCTGGAATATCGAAAGACTTCTGGATTCTTGTCGGTATCATATCGAGTATCAAACTAAAGACACCTCGAACTACACTTTATAGAAACTCTTTCATAAACAAATCAACTCAAATATTCCTAATATTTATTGAAGCGTCTTTTCCGCCAATGACTGCGGCATTTCAGGAGCGAACAGCCTGGAGAGGGGTACCCCCGAGTTTCTCCGAAATCGATTTTTGAACGTTCTCCTTGGATCTTGGATAAGCATGTGTGGTTCTAGTTCGGTGATAATGAACAGCCTAAAAGAGTAAACATATCATTAAAATGCAATCGAAGGACCAGTTAAATCCTCAATCATAAACAGCAACTGAAAATTTGTTTATTTATTTCGGCTTCGTCTATTTATAACGAATAGAATTGATTGAGCTGAGAAGTTCTAACGAGGTCGTGGCGGGCCACGAAAAACGAAAACACTGTGTGCACGGCTCGTACACCCAGTGTTCGATCAAGCATCCCTTGTAATCTAGTTCACATGTACCATTTTCTTCTAAAATTTATATATAGTCTCCAAAAATTACGAACAAGGTATCATTCGATTCATATTGTCACGTAGAAAGTTAAAGGAAAAGTTCGAAAAGGCGCTGAAAAAAAATACAAAAGTTATAAACAAATGAGTAAATTGAGGTTTGTTTTTTTTTTTGAATAACTCGAAAAATATTCAAAACTTTCGAATTTAAAACAAAAGATCCAAAAAGCTCATCGAATTTGCTGAATAAAAGTTCCGACTCCCGGAGCTACATATATCCATAAACGGATAGTCTGGCTTTTGCGCGAGGTAAGTCAATCTGACATAGCAACAAAAAAATGATTTAAACATATAAAATATGAAAATTAGGAAATGAAAAAATTCATGTAGTTTTGGAATACATCAATGAACTATACTCCGCGGGTAAAAAAATTTTATTTCAATTTTCCATTAATTATGCATTCATTAATTAATAATTTTTTATAAACTGAAAGTTAACATAAAAACCCTGATAATTAACAAACTAAAACCTTAGAAATTTTTTCACTTCATGAAGTTATTCTCAATAGGCTAATAAATAGATCGCCATGCAAAAATTTAAAAATTTTCATTTTCTACTTTTTTATTAACAATTGAAAATTAAAAATTAAAAAAAGTGAATAATTTTTTTTACCTAAACCTTGATTGTTTCGATGTCTAATGGTTAGTAGCTACTTAAAATTTTTTTTTTCAAACTGTTATTGTTTAAAAAATTGTTATAAACAAATACATTGTTTGTGAGTAATTTCAAAATTTTTTCGTAATATACTTATTTTTAGAGTAAAAACGGTCCTTCAAAAATTTATTTGTTGCTAAAAAATGTGTTTATTCAGGTATACATTGAGCCATTTTTTATTTTGTCATTCCTGTCTCAGAAGTTTTTCTTACGTTTTACAATCCATCGAAGTTAAAGAGCTTTTATCTATTGTTCTCCTACATTTTGTCCCTCGAAAGTGGAATCGCCAATCGTCATCTTTATCAACAATTGACCTACTGAAAAACACGCTCGACGTCTCTGCTGCTGTGAATATCGACATCGCTCGCTCTAAGCGGGAGATCGATTTAGCAGTCTGCAATGAACTCAAAGTATGTCAATTTGTGAAGTTTTTCAGGATTCTCTTAGAGCAGGAAGGATTTTCTACCACACGTGAAAGAGCAAATTATACACTGAATCCTTGACTATGTAAAATTAATACCTACTGCATTTCTATGAAAAGAATGTTCATAAAGCGGTGAATCCAACAAAAAATAAAAATGTATATAGCCGTCTGCACATAAAGTGTTCAAGCGAGCCCTCTCAGTTTTGGCTCGGTTTTACATAATATTTTTCCTCATTAATTTCATCTTATCATGACAGGTAGACATTTTTAAAATTAGGTACATTTCATGCAGAAATGCATATTACTCATCAAATTTTTCGAGTGAACTGTTTAGTTTGCCTTTCATTATACTCGAGCAGATTCTCTGTTGATTTATATTTATTTATTCTCCTAATTGTGGAAGCACGGAGAAAAATGGCCCATATAAACTGTTTATTCAACATAAATTTCGCAATGAAACATTTGTTTTTAATGGTAATTAAATAGTTGATTTAAGTGAAATGAAAACATTTTTTGGAACAAGCGTTTTATAACAACTACCTGCACTATTAGTAAAGAATTAATTTCATTTCAGATTATTAAAATACAGTTATTTGGGACAAACAATTCTTTATATAATTATATTTTATTTCCTTACCAGTTCCTGAAATTTTGTCCGAAAGCTTTGCTATCGTCAATAAATTTCTTGCTTAGTAATAAAGCTACATATTTTCTTTGAAATATTACGCATTATGCAGAATGGGTGTATTTTAGGGCGATGCTCTCAACCCTTCTTTTCTTCATCTCACTATAGCCATTGAATTCGAGTTTATAACTATGGCACTTTGGAGGGATAAGGTAGGTAGGACCAAAATGAGTGGTTCTATTCTACCCACCACTCCGACCCGTGAGGGTTTATTGTAGCTCACATCTATTTGAAATCGAACAAATAAATCCAGCTTCTTAACAATGCCGAATATTTTATTTGGTGAGTGATATGTCAGGGCAGCTGGCAAGAATGGGACTCTGCTACACTCTGAAAATCTGATACGATACGTGACGTGGCAGGTACAGGGTATGTTATCATCTATATTACCAGGGCCTGAATTTCCTTGTGAAAATATTCCACATACCATGGATCATTTTCTAGGTGTTACCTTCATTTCAGCAGATATATCATTCGTCATCAAAAATTTCTTATGATTTTTTGGCATTGGTAGAAGAACATGAGTTGATTCGTTCATGACTGAACCAATTAGCCATTTATCCACTTCATATTTTTCTTTGTGTGCAATGTACTAATTAATTATTCATGGATAATGAACATATAGTGCAGTGAAAATAGAGAGTGATGTTTGTAACCTGAAAATCAACTCTAGAGTGTGACGCAAATTGTCTAGTAAGATTGCTAGTTCTAGGTCTGAATCAACTTTGGCTTAATCTCATTCAATTCGCCAAATGCATATATTTTTGTGGACAAAAAATTACATGATTATCGAGTTTGCAAATTATTTTTTGAAGACGACAACATACCAAAAACATATGTATGAATTTTTTGATGCCAGAAGTCTGTATGAGGTACTGACGTAGGCTTGTTGCCAATTGAGAATAATTGTGGATACTTTTGAAAACATTTAAACTTGGATGGATATCAAAATTTGAGGTGGCTACGCGGTGTATATAGAAATGTTGATAAATTAGAAACTTTCATGAGTCAACTTACAAACAAATTTGACTGTATAGTTTTGGCAGAAACTTTTAAAATAGAATATGAAACTCCTTATGAAATTGAAAATTACAGTATGATATACAATGGGCTTGTTTCATGCTATGTAAAATGATACTGGTTTGCTTAAACTGATCGACTTAGGGATATATTATACTTAGCAAGCCTAATCGGTCCCAAGATCTCTTTATATTTGCAAAAAAAGAACAATTCGAAAAGCAAGAGTTTAAATTGGCCGCCTGTGTGTTGACCAATAA
>WOGR01008100.1:0-12022 GCA_015342045.1 Leptinotarsa lineolata | reverse complement strand
TTTCAGGGATTTCAAATCATTTTACAAATTTTCAGACAATGGAAGTCCGAACTGCTGAAATTCACCACGAAACATTGTCATTCACCTTCAAACAAACTATTATTCCAACTGAGTTGTTCATCGTTGTTCTCTCTAATGATCAATCTCTTCATCAATAACTACTACTACTTTTTCGCACACTATATTTTACTGTATAGGTCTTATATATTTCAGTTTATTCAGTTTTATTTTGTTTAATATCTCATATATTTATGTAATCTTCATGTATATTAGGACATCTATTTCAGATGAATCTATTTCTATTTCTATTTCTATTTATGAAACATGGATTTACCAAAAATATGAGTCTGAGTCTACAGTTATAACGAACGTCGACTAAACGATTCCAACTACCGCCCGTATAACATTGGATCAAGAGCAAATCCTTCTCAGTTCTCCAATTCCTAAATTACGCTAGGAGACTAGGTTGTGTAGCCAGAAAACACAAGAGAAATGTATCTTGGTGTTTCACCTTGGTGGTTGAACCAACCTTTGAAACCGACGGCTGCGTTGAAAGAAATATGGATAGCCCTCCGGGAATATCATGAAAAACCAAATCAAAAAATGTTTCCAAAAAGATGTAGAAAAAAGAAAAGTTAACGCATTCAAGTTGCTGAAATAGAAATGGAAAAAATAAACAAAATAGCACCCCTTCGACCATCCACAATTTAATTTCAGTTCTAGAACCAATGGCATAGAGTTGTTTCAGCCTATAGGGCATTGTCAGTGTGGGGCGAGCAGTCATCGATTGGAGACAATTCGTGAAAGATTAGGACGATTACTTCATCAAGATTCCTGCGTAAACACAAGCGAGACATAAGTGAAACCACCCAGTGGTATGACACTCAAGTTTGCTCACTCAATTTTTCACTCGGCGTTGGTGGTATCAATTTTTGAAACCGAAATGAAAGGTAGAGCAGTACTCCTTCAACCAACCACAATTTGATTTCAATCCAAATGCCAGCGACAGACAACTGTTTCAGCCTAGTTGGCATATTCAGTGCCGGGCAGGTGATCTTCGAAAGATTTCTGAGTAAACACAACCAAGATATAAGTGAAACCAGCTAGTGTTGCGACACCCAATTTTCCATTGGTCCTTGGTGTATAATATCAATCTTCAAAACAGCCAACTATGATATCAGAAATATGGAAAAATATCTGGGAATGCCATCGGAAACCGAATCCTAATATGTTTATAGGAAGACATAGAAAAAAGAAAGGTTAACCCAGTCGAGCTTCCTAAATAGAAATGAAAGAATGAATAGATCAGTACTCCTCCGATCAGCCTTACATCCTTCCTGTTGAAAGGACTTGAGAGGATACTGAACGAACACAACAAGAAGGTTGCTTTATATGTAACCCCTCTGAATAAGCATCAATATGCATATCAAACCGGCAAATCGACAGATTTAGCATTAAAGAACCTTGTAGAGAAAATTACCCCATCCCTTGACAACGAGGAGATTGCAGTTGCTCCATTTCTTGATATAGAACGAGCACTTGATAATCCACTAGCTCAATCTATAAGATCAGCCCTGGCTGGAAAAGGCATAGAATCGACCATAACTGGATGGATCTATGCCATGCTGCTGAACAGAACCGTAACCACGACTCTTCAAGACGGGGCCATCAGTTTCAAGGTCACCAGGGGCTGCCCTCAAGGTGGGGTACTATCTCCCCTACTGTGGTCGCTCCTGTTGGACAGTCTGCATGATGCCCTCGTTGGAAGAGAAGTAGATCTGCAAGCTCATGCAGATGACCTTGTTATTTTGGCAAGGTCTACGTCGGGAAGGGTAGCTTGTAATATCCTCCAAAGTACCATGGGCGTTGTTCACAGTTGATGCCAGAGGGAGCAGATGTCTGTAAACCCCAGCAAAACTGTCAATGTCAACTATCAATGGCATTTGGAACGGAGGTGAAATATTTTGGCATTGTCCTAGATAAGAAACTATGCTATGAAGATCCTTCTAGAACTAATTCCCCTCCACATTTTTCTGGAGAGACAAGTCAGATGGACTGTATACAAACTTGTGCACATCGCCAGTTGCACAAAGCAACCTAAAGCTGGCTGACAGTAGAAGTCACAGCATCCTGAATGTGACCTCTGACTTTATGCCTTCTACTGTCATTCACGTACTGCCTCATAAAGTACTTTTCCCGAGTAGAGAGAACAAGATCCTCCTGGAGAAGTAAATATAAAGAGCAGATAGTTGTTGGTTCACAGATGGATCGAAAATACCTTCAGGCTCTGGTGCAGGTGTTTTCAGTTGCAGATACAGAACAGAGATATCAACCTGCCTAGGGACCTATGCGACTATATTTCAAGCGGAAAGCTTTGCTATTGAGTTGTGTGCAGAGGGATTGGTATAATCCAATCTCACACACATAATTTTCTCAGACAGTCAAGCGGCGTTGGAAGCTCTTGGCTCCCACTAAGCAACGTCTAAATTGGTGTAGCAAATTGCCAAAAACGCCTATCCTCAGTAGGAATACTCAACAAATTGTCTCTGGTCTGGATTCCTGGCCACAATGGCCTGGTAGGCAACGAGGCTTCTGACTCCCTCGCCAAGGAGGGGGCTGCAAGTAGCTTCATCGAACCAGAATCTGTCATTGGCTTTGCTTTAGGCTTTGCCAAACAAACATTGAACACCTGGATGCCAGGAAGATTTGGAAACTTCTGGCAAAATCTTCTAGGACTGGCTCACTTCAAGGCGTTCATTCACTCTTTGAAGCTTGAAACCGAAAAGTTGTTGGACTTTAGTAAGGACGAACTACGATGCCTAACAGGCCTCCTTACAGGTCACTGTCGTCTGAATTATCATATGCAGAGACTCGGACTGTCAGAAGACAGTGTGTGTTGCTTCTGCAGAGCATATACTTCGTGCCTGCCCCGCCGTGGACCGAATTCGGTTTTCAGAGTTTGGTAGAACCATACTCTTGCCATCTGACCTGAAAGATCACTCACCATACAAACTAATCGGCTTCGTCAAGAAGCTAGGTTTATTTGGTTGAGTTTGAATAGGTTTGAGCCACAATAAACCTTTGTGGGTTGCAGTGGAGAGTAGAATAGACCCACTCACTTCTGACCTAACCTAATTCAACCTAAACCCCTTCCTTCATGTTGAAAATTTCGAATGAAATAAAAGTCGAGTGACACCTTATTCTTATTTCTCTGTACTGATGAGTCCCAGGAAGTTAAAATTTAGTATATAGGTGCTTCTTGGGTTTTGAATTCTCAAATGTGGCACCCAAAGTAGGGGTAAAAGAGGTGCGTTCACATATAAAAATCACCTTTTTATTACTGTTTTTCCGTACCGCTATGTTTTCTGAGTCTGAAATTTCGTATGTGGGTTCGTTTTATGTTGTAGATGTGCGATAAGAAAGGATTTTCAAATATCTCAACTGAAGCGCCAGCCGCTGGGGAAAAAGTTGCTCCCACAAAACAAAATTTCCTTTTCATCACTGTTTCTCCAGGCTCTCGAATTTCTGGTGGGTGAATTCATATATAGTATCAGTATTGCACCCGTGCGGAGCCGAGGCGGGTCGCATATATTCATCATTTTGAACAGACAAACACTATTATTATTTTCAACCTAAATTTGCGCTGGTCATGCCCTATCTCCCGAAGCCCCGATAAATTCAAGAGACCGCACCAACTTTATCAATCAAGTACCACTACTCACACCTTGGGGTAAGTAATTATTGGGTCTGGCAAAGATTCCTGCCTTAGTGTGGTAAACCAGCATCATTTGAGATCAGTATCATTGTCGTTATTATTATCATCATTTTTATTATTTCTTCTCAAACCTAAGTTTGTTTTGGTCAGGTCCCATCCCCCGAAGCCCCAATACATTCAGGAGGGTGCGTCAGCATTATTAAACGACGGCTATTCCCCACACCGTGGGGTGAGTGATCATTGGGTCCGAGGATCATGTACCCTGTGCAAACTCAGTACATCAAGAAGGATAGCCTTGTGCGTTTGTCTGGCAAAGATAATTGCCTCAGTGCGGCAAGCCGGCATGATTTTGTGATTCAAGAATGCATAGGACATCATCCCACCAAGAACTTCGATAAATCATAACAATCATCGTACCAGAGTGGTCTAGATAAGAGTAAAAAAGAAAATATACATATTTCATCCGTTATTCTCCTCTTTTCGGATGATATTCGTCTCCCCAGGAGCTAAAAAGTCCACGAGAAATATCGTGTCGCTCTGGTGGCCGAAAAAGACTACATCAGGCTTATTGGCATGTATGATGAGCCTATAGGTGGAAAACGAATATTTCCAATAACTTTGGCACTTCTCGTCTCTCAGAACGGATTAAATACCATGAGAGTGCCGTAGGTGGTAAAAAAACACTATCAGGACCACGTTATTTTGATGTTATGAGTCACTCGTCAAAAGGTCAGACCTCATTAGTCCTCAGCTCGCACAAGTTTCACAACTTCCGAGAGTTGTTGTTCGTACAGGGGCGACAGCTGATTAACGGAAAAACAGATTTTGAAACAGACAGATATAGGCTGAGACCGCATATACTGGACATGCTGGTAGCAAGTGTAAGTGCCTACCTTACAGCAAGCCTTGCACCTTGTATCAGAAACCTCTATACCCGTCACGCGACTGAGGTGAACTAAGTTGTTGAAAACACCATCCTGGCAGACCATGATGAGCCCCACCAGTTTTTGAGTCCAGCCCACCCGTCCTGAGGAAAGCGAAGCGAATGTCAATGTTGATGAAAGAGACCCCAAGCATTGGCTAATCCCAGTGCTGCCGTAGGAGTGGAGTGGACCATCTGCTGAACGGGTTTCAAGTCGGTGACAGAGTTGTAATCACCTCGTTCAGTGTCGAGAATCAAGCCGAGTTCACCAGCTGCTAGGGCAGCTGCCTTAAGGAGAAATGCTCCAATTCCTGCTCTCCCATGGTGGCGTACCATGCAGAGAAGGGGATGATCAGAACTCCTGATGACGTTACAGGCTCCTTCCAGTACCATTCTGTCATGAACACACTCCAAACTCAAAAGCCTATGGCTTTCTTGTTGTTGGGGGAAATACAATCGTGAAACGGACGATTTGGGAGGCAAACTCCTATGAAAGTGCATCATTTTTCGGGCCTCCACGTCGAGCTGTTAGAGCTCCTCCCGAGTCTACTCCACTACTTCAAACGAGTAGGGTAAGATTATTACGGCAAGCATATTCATTGCAGCAACGTTTTTCTTTCCCGATAGTTCCATTGACCAGATCTGTTGAAGTTTGTGCTGATACTTCCGCGAAGAGAATTCTTCACTGCTGCTATCACTTGTGAGTGGTTCTGTTCTACCTATAAGTAAGTATACGTCTCTCCGACATCCAGATGGTGCAGGACACTTCCATCTACGAGCTGCACATACTCTCCGTAAACCCCGCTTGGTTCTCTTCCGAGATGGACCATTGCACATTCATCAATCCCAAATTTCTTACTGAAATCAATATCCTTATCATTTTCAGATCTCGAACTATATCAATGGTACCTTCGGTAATGATTAAATGCATTCAAAGACTCTCCATAGTACACAACATGCGCAAAATAAATAACGTTAACGTCCTTCTCGGATGTTTAGAACTGCCATGGAAAGTTTTTCAAACTCGCTCAAATAAATCGGTTCGGCGTTTACACCGAACTCAAAGTAATCTAATTCAATTGGGAAAACTATTTGTTGAACTCGCTTATTAAAATACACAACTCCTGAAGTTTCCTCGGGAAATTAACGAGGATACGAAGTGAGGACAATACACAATGGAGAAAATTGTAATGAGACCGAATTGGAAAACTGAGCATCCGGTGGAAATATTTGTATCCTGCTGAAGTTTCTACAGAATCGTTATCTTTGAGTAGGAAACTTTTGACATAAAATTCAATGCTGGTTTTTCATAATAATTCTTTTTCCCATTATTGTATAAATATTAATGTTTTTGATGGAAATATTCACGTTTTCGAGAAAATAGAATTTTTTTCCTGCTAATCAAGAATTTTTCAAGAGCAGACAACACTGCGTGAATGGAATTTGCACAATTTTCTTGGTTTAAACAATTTTTTTGACAAAAAGATTTGGTAAAGCAATGGAAGTGATTAGTATAGAGTTCCCGGAAGTCATTAATTTTCCATTACGATCTGAAAGTGAATATACTCAAATTTAAAGAAAGCATTTCGGGTAATCTTGTGAATCATCTGACTACTGAGGAACTATATATTCATAATAATAATAATAATAATAATATGCTTTATTGCCAAAAGAACATTAGGTCTTATTGACAAAGCTGCAACAATTTTCATCAGTCCTTATCACATAAACATAAATGCATACATATCAATACATACATACGTATCACATACATACATATCAATACATAAATAGGGTTCAAATAATAACATTAAAATAGTCAAACACATATAAAATTGAATGAAGATATTATACAATAAAAATGCTACCAAAAAAGTTTAAAATGTTCAGTTGCAGTATGCCATCCTTTGTCTATTTAATAAAATTTACGGTTGATAAAATAAATTAGAGAGAGCTGTTTTCAAAGAACTCTTCTAAACTATAATAGGGTCTACCACATAATGAGTCTTTTACTGATTTTCGAAATACACCGTCATCCTCTAACATTTTGATGTGGTCAGATAAATGATTAAAAATCTTGATACCTTTATAATACATAGAGTCTTTGACCAGAGTAGAGGCTGGTATGGGTAATCTTAGATCTTTAGTTTGACGAAGGGCATAATAACTGGGGTAACCGCTAAATATCAATTTATATTTGTTGATTGACCATACTGTTTCTAAAATAAGAATTCCAAAAACTGTCAAAATTTTATGAAATTCAACTAGGGGTTTGTGTGGACTATTGGCATTGCATAAGAATCTTATAGCCCTTTTCTGGATAACGAACACCGTCTGCATTTGAGTTTTGCAACATACTCCCCAGAAAGGAATTCCATACCTTAAATGCGACTCAACAAGTGAGAAATAAGCAGATTTAGCGGCAGACAAACCAAGATCCTTATAAGTTATTCTCACTGCAAAACACCCTGAAGCTAGCTTTTTGTTGAGGGCTACAATGTGATCGGCGAATTTGAGTTTATTGTCAATTATTATCCCCAAAAATTTGGTACTAGGTCTGTTTTCAATTATCTTGTCCGCGTCCTGTGCTGGTAAAGGAATGCTGTCAATATAGCCACGGAATGATATTAAATTTGTTTTGGAAACATTAAAAGACAGCAGTCGCATCAGTTTTTTATTTTTATTATATCTGCACTTATAATCTCGTGAATATTACATAAAGTTTATCCCGCCATAATATTGTGGTGTTATCTGCGAATAGGATAATATATCCTTCTATCAATAGATGTTAAATAGCTCATGTATAGTAGGAAAAGTATTGGTCCCAGTATTGAACCTTGTGGTACGCCTTTTTTATTTCACCTTCTAATGAGAATGCTGAGATTTTCACAATCTGGCGTCTTCCTGTGAGATAATTCTCGAACCACTTATGAGTAATTCCACGGATGCCATAGTGATATAATTTTTGTAGGAGTATTCCATGATCTACACAGTCGAAGGCTTTAGCAAAATCACAAAACACTGCTGCTGATATCTTTCTTTTGTAAATGTTTCCATGAACATCATATAACAAGGAAAAGATAGCATCATGTGTGTTCTTTTTTGGTTGGTTATTGCTGGTTATTGCTTATAACACCATTATTTTTTAAAAAGGTTGTCAATCTTAATTTAACCAGTTTCTCTAAATCAAGATTGACAATCTTTTTAAATAATAATAGTGTTATAATATCAGTCAATATCAGTTCGCGCACAACATCAATGGTTTTCGGATGGAGCTTCATCGCCAAAAATTGAATTGAGTTCGTCCATGCACTGTTGTTGAGTTAGTTCCCGTCGAAAGTTGTAAAAAATGATCGCACGAAAATTTTCATGATTTAATTCCATTTTTGGGCCGAGATGAATCTTTCAAGGTACTGTAAAAAACACAAATAGCGGTCGTATGTCAAAATGTTCTGAGTAGGTATAACCTCAAAAATGTCCAACTTTACGATAGAGCTGTCAGTTGCTAGATTGCAACACTAAGATTGCCAAATCCCGAAACATAAAAGGCAACCTTTCGTATATGAAAAAATGTATTTTCTCTCAGTGAATCATATGATCCTATATTTCTGATCAATACTGTTTTTACAATAAACATTTCATTGGCCAGTTGTTGTATCTTCCTCAAATGAGCGCTCCCATATGTACATTGCAAACAAGAATTTACAGCTACCTGTCGGAGATATATAAGATATAATATAAGAACGGAATCGATTCGTTGAATTTATTCAAAGAGATAATGAGATCATTTCTGAATGAGATCAAGCGCGATCCACAATATACATGAAATTCAAAACAAGTATTATCAATAAGCTGTGCGTATTTAGATTTTCGTATAGATATGTGGTATAAGCGTACGAGTATTTACATTTTCTCTAAGGACAAAACACAAGCACTGCAGGAAAATCCTTAGGACACTCCAAGAGCGGTGCCTGTGCGAAACTATCGATTCACGTTGGATTTGAATTGCTGGAGATTGAATTCATTGAGAAAAACGTTCAGGAAGTTTATTCCACATAATCGCAGTCTGAGTCTGTCGCGTATTTCGAATATGTACCGCTCTTGGTGGAATTAAATGTGCGAAGTCACTTGAACAACTTCCGTGAAAGTATCTGTAGAAGAGAGACAAATCTCCAACCTTTCGTCGATGTTTCAGACTATCAAGGTTACAAGTGATGTTCGTGTCTCCAATTAGAAGGATGTCTCTTTTCTGGATGGAATCCAGATGCTCCAGTGCATGCTTAGGGGCGAAGGTTTATACTCCATAGAAGATCTGATCTGAGCTTTGAAAAACATCAAAAGTTGCTAAGGTGTGTATAGTTTTACGGTTCGGAACAGTGTTCCGAGCTTTTGAGGAGAAGCCCTCGCAATTTCAGCGACATGATTATGCTGAGACTCATTGGTGTCCATTTCAACCCTCAACAAACTTATCGAAGCAGAAAGCGGAATTGTCTATCCTGATATTATTATAACCGTTTTGAAGATATTTTTCTTTTTGAAGAAAACTCATGTTTGGGTTTTCGTGGTATTGAAATCACCTCCAGATCCTCATTGACATATGTAACCTCCTGCTGCCGGTAAAGATGTGCATCCGCAGCCGATGTCCTGGAATTAGTGATGTGTTATTTCGATCTGCACGAATCCATATTCAACAGTTAATGCTGGCAATGGCACCTGTGTAGTGGTATTGTCTTTTCTTGTTTTTTTCAATCATATCGCATTTCTCGCGTCCAAGCATTATATTTCTGAAAGTAACCATTTTTTTTTCAATCTGCTCCCAATATCGTAGGATAATCCACTGATATATTTTCTTTGTGACTTTTTCAAAACTACATTTTCAGTTTGTGACATGTCAATCAAGTTTTACAGTTGGTTTCATTGAGCGGGGAAATTCGAATTGAAAGGGTTAAATTTTTAGGAGAGGTCAATTTTTGGGAAAAAAGTTTTTGGCTTTCTACTTAACCATCTTGATACAAAAAATGTGGGAATCTTCCAAAGAGAGGAAGAAAGCAATCGAAAATGAAAGCAACTATAGATCGTGCAAAGACACAAACTGGAAGAAAAAACCCTTCTGAAACAGCTACTTTCATATAAACATTGAATTACATGAAAGAGAAATATTTTCGAAACAAATTCTTTCATATAAAAACTGAATTATAAAAAAACACTTTTCTCCACTCAGTTCGTATTCCAAACATTCGTTAAAGAATTGAATTAGATATCATTCACAGGATTCCTGCACAATAAACTAAATGAAATTGTTAGATTCCACTTACACGGAACACTGTCATCCCCACTGGTAGACATCTGATGTTTCGCCGTAAGACACTTTTCTTATCAGCTCTTCAGTACCAAATCTAGATAACGTTATAAGGAAAAAACATTTTCATTCATAAAATAACAACTTTTTGTCACGGAATGAGTTCATACTACTCATGTCATCGATGACAGTGCGAATTGACATTTATTCGCTTATTTGAGTAAATCCCAGCCTAGGGAATGTTGTTTAAATTGAAAGAGGAGGTTATTTTTTGAAGGAGTAGAAAGCCAAAAATATTTTTTCCAAAAAGGAGATACTTCTTTGAAGTTCAGTTCAAAAAAAAGTAGACCAATTTCCGGAAAAATCGAACACTCGACATACTGTAAGTGTTACGGCTATACACTGCTACAATAACTCATTTTTTTTTTCATAAGTCCAGCATTCATTTGAATTCTGACCCTTTTTCGAAACTTCCTATTCTCGTAAACGGATTGTTCTCTTTTTCCTTTTCGCTTCTGTCGTTCGGAATTGTGATTTATAGATACGTGATATCGTTTTTTTTGTAGACAAATAAATTTCAGACAAATTACAAGAGTCATCTCAACGATTTACTAAAATAACTATCAGCAAATTTTGGGAGGGAGTTGCCATTTCGGAAAAGTATTCAACCTTCTATGGCCTTCTTCGACTAGTAATCTGAACATTTTTTGTAGTAACTCCTACGCACATTCAAACGTGCAGCTATAAATCTTCCCTACAGATCCCGGTGTATGTTCAACACCTAATATATAGCTCCCTACATCATGTATTACTTTGTTTTGTGGCGAAAACTTATTCGCCAAGTTGGAATGAAGTCTACTAGAAAAGAGTTAGGGTGGTCGTAAATATTTCAGTTGTCAACTGCAGCTCTGTGACATTTCACCAGATCGAGTCGAAATGGCGTGAGGTTATTGATCCTTGCAGGCTTTCTGAAGTGGTCGTTATTGAGAGCGATTTGGAAGAGTCAATATAGACTGATACACACTGGAAATATGGTTTTTAAAACTGTGACAAATATTATTTTTGGTGGAGTCGTACAGTGGGGCTTTAGTGATATGATGTGTGACAATAACAAACTTCCCATTCAGTTTTTCTCATTCAACATTCTGGCATCGACTACTGAGGTCACTAGCCATTCCTAGCGGGTTGATGAATATTTCGGCAATTCTAAAACTGAGACGTAAGATCAACTATAATTCTTCATTTAAATCTTTAAATAAAACAAAGTATGTGTGAGATATCATCGAAATTTTTTGTTTGTTTGGAAGACCTATCGATGCCATTTCGTTTGGAATATAACATCGTTCGAATGTCAGCCCTGGCTTCTCTGGGTGGAGTACATCCGAAACGACCAATTTCCCATGACTAGTGTATAAATAAGGCTGAGTTTAACCGATGGCTAAGGTTATGTTGGCTTCGAAAACTGCTGTGATTTGTAGCATACACCTGCGAATTCAGAAAACCCCAAAAGAAAAAGTCTAGCGGGGTGAAATCGCACGATCTCTAATCGCAGAATATCCAATGTGGCATGTAGCGCCGTCCTGTTAGAATCACATGTCGTCGGTATCCAGATCATTCAATTTAGGTCAAAAGAAGTTGATAATTTGAACCTATAGTGCTCGCCGTTGACAGTGATGGCCTAGTCAACGTCGTTCTTGAGGGAATATGGACCGATGACTTATCCAGCTCAAAATCCACACCAAACAGTGATTTTTTCTGGATGTATTCGATGCTTTTGGATCTCATGTGGATTGGTATCGTCCCAAATTTGAAAATTTTGTTTTTTCACGTACTTATTCGTCCAGAAATAGCTGAAGATGATTTTTTGTTGAAAATTAGGGTCAGTTGACAACTGCTCCAGAGCCCATTCAGCGAGCACACGTCGTGGTAGTTTACCATCAGTTTCTGGGTCAGTTGAGTATTTTATGGGTGCGGGCTCAATTAACGACACAATATTCGTCAAGTTGTGGTCTGCGAAAGGCCGAGTTCTTATAAGCGACGCAAAATCGACTGCCCTGGTTTCTTCTGCACACTCTCACAGACAGCG
>WOGR01008099.1:0-12023 GCA_015342045.1 Leptinotarsa lineolata | reverse complement strand
TTTTTTTTAAACGATTGCTTCCTTCCTTTCTTTGGAAGATTCCCACATTTTTTGTATCAAGATGGAGTAGTAGAAAGCCAAAAACTTTCTTTCCCATAAAACAAAATTATTTTAGACCCCGAAAACTAATCGAAAAAATGTTGAAAATCGCTTTTTTACCAATGGAAGTAATTATTGTATTCTAAACCGGCTATTTTCTCAATAAATCTTGTATTATTTTTTTTTGTTAAAATCGTCACTTTCTACCAATAGCATGAATAAAAATCAAATCACATGTATAAATTTTATTTTGCAGTGGTGTACATACATGATATCAAGAGTCCGAAAACTTTTTCATATTTTGAATAGTCTGAAATTATTTCATACGTGAGGGTTTTTGGGAATGCTGAATCCGTATTTGAAAACAAATTTCATTTATATTGCCTAGTATACTTTCTTGAATAATTGACCCTATTACCCTCCGCTGAACAGCTACATAAATGTCCGAAATACGTTAGGAATTGCATTCTAAACAACAGAGATATGCGTATGGATTCATGAAAAGTGGAACACAATGTATATTGGTCATAATTCTCAACTACCTTCTGCTTTCAGTACCTGTACTAAGGCAAGAGTTGCCTAAAGCTACTGATGACTGCCACGTAGACCTTCCAACGATTAAGGAACAGGTATACCAAAGGTTGGTATCAAAAAATAGGCAAAAAGTCGACGATTTAGAAGGAGAAGACAAAGTTCAGAAAGAATTAGTCGAAATAATTAACGATTTCAAAAATCACATACACTCAATCGATCAAGCTGAAGAATTGGTGAGGAAGTGGCAATCTCGAAACGATGTACAAATGTCTTTTAAAGAGAAACAAGAACAGTTGATGGAAATGAGAATGAAATACGATCAACTACAATCCATGACTAGGATGAAACATCCCTCATTCTTCGACAGAATGAAGAAAGCGTTCTCCAAAAATAAAAACGAAAAACCCAAGGTAGAAAATACAATAACCACCTCCATTTCACAGTCAGTTCCCTCTCTAAATATAGTCCATGTGCAAAGACCGATAAGCAGTCTAAGTACCTCTAGCTCTGGATCATCGGGCAGATCTAGCAGGATGAGTGATACTAGTTTTGGAGATAGCGGAACTCATTCTGATAATGAAGGAAGAAAGGTAAGAATGTTTTTTAGACCTGAAATAATAATCAGTTTACTATTTTCTGAATGCCTAATATTTAGTATTATCATTTGTTATAAAATAGATAAACTAAAAATTATTAAAGGATCTACGTTGGTCTTCATTGATTGTGAAGCTTGAGGGTGTTTTAGTATTTTTTCAGCAAATGAATAAAAGTGCAAAGTTCAAATGTAGGAATGAAAAATTAAACAGTTTTCTATGGAATTTTATCAACTTTATGTTCTTTGTGGTCCAGTTTAAAAATTCCTTCCATTATTTATCTTGACTTTGATGGTTTCAATGGCAGTTTTGTATTAGATCACTAAGCCAAAATCAGGTATTGAATTTTGGATAATATCGAATAGAAAAAAAAATCGAATACTTCTTTCGGACGGTAGCCAGGTGGGTTGTGCTACACTCTCTCAATCGACCGTTGTGTGAACCGGTGGTTCAAGCCGCAAGGCCGGACTATCGATTTTCACTTCCTATGGTCCAACCCGTGTTAGGAATCACACGTTGAAAGGTAAAACCTCGTTAGTCCTTAGCTCACACAAGTTTCTCACCTTCTGAGAGTTATCGTTCGTACGGGGGCGACAGCTGATTAACGGAAAAACAGATTTTTTTAAACAGGTTTCCAAACATTTTCGTAATTCAAAAACAATAGTTTTACGGAATGTTCTGGAACCATTGAAGTCAAAAGTAAAATAATCAAATTATTTTTTAGCTAAACTAAAAAGAACCAGGTTGATGAGTAGAATTTGGAACCACAGGCGTAAAATAAATCTGTTCATAACATTTTTTTTCTCGCCAGAACGGAAATTCTGCCTCTCGACACGCATTTTGCTAACCAAGTTAGCGATTACTAAAACTCATTTCCTGATGGTGCTAGGTTAGGTCAGAAGTGAGTGGGTCTATTCGACCCGCCACCGTAACCTGCAAGGGTTTATTGTGGCTAACACCTATTCAAACTCGACCAAATAAACCCAGTTTCTTGACAAAGCTGATTAGGTTGTATGGCGAGTGATCTTTCAGGTCTGATGGTAAGAGTGTGGTTCTACCAAACTCTGAAAACCTGATCCGGTCCACAGCGAGGCAGGCACAAAGTTTATGCTCTAGTGTTTCATCATATTCCAAACAGAGGCGACACACACACTGTCTTCCGATAGTCCGAGTCTCTGCATATGATGATTCAGACGACAGTGACCTGTAAGGAGGCCTGTTAGGCATCGTAGTCCATCCCTACTAAAGTCCAACAACTGTTTGGTTTCAAGCGTCGAAGGGTGAATGAAGGCCTTGGAGTGAGCCAATCCTGGAAGATTTTGCCAGAAGTCTTTGAAACTTCTTGCCATCCAGGTGTTCAATGTTTGTTTGGTAAAGCCTAAAGCTTGCTTTAGCGTTGCTTTCCAGGCCAGTGTGTCCAGGAATCCAGACCATTGAAAATTTATCGAGTCTTCCTATTGAGGAGAGTCGTTTTTGACAATTTGCTACCAATTTAGATGTTGCTCGGTAGGAGCCAAGAGCTTCCAACGCCGCTTGACTGTCCAAGAAAATGTGTGAGGTTGGATTCTACCAATCTTTCCGCACACAATTCAATAGCAAAGATTTCCTTTTGGAATACAGTCTCATAGGTCCCTAGGCACGTTGATATCTCTGTCCTTGATCTGCAACTGAAAACACCTGCACCAGAGCCTGGTGGTGTTTTTGATCCATCTGTAAACCAACGACTATCTGCTCTTAATATGTTCTTCTCCCGGAGGATCCAGTCCTCTCTATTCTGGGGAAGTACTGTATAAGGCAGTTCCTAGTTGACAGTTGGAGGTCATTTCCAGAATGCTGTGATTTACAGTGTCAATCAGCAATCTAGTGTACTCTGCGTTAGATTGATTTGTGCAATTGACGACGTGCACAAATCTATATGCAGCCAATCTAGCCTCTCTCCAGAAAAATGTGGAGAGGAGGTAGATCTAGAAGGATCTCCATGGCCGATGACTGTGTGGTACTGATGGCCAGATACGCCTGTCTCTGTAAGCCAGAGAGCACTATAATATATAAAAAATGCACTAAATTAGATTTGACCCTTTCAAATTTGTCGAGTAATCTCAAATACTGTTGGATTTTTTCTGAATTCCCATATTGGGTAAAAGTTTCACAAGGAGTTTACACACTATTCTGATTTTTACCTGATTGGAAATGAAAAAATTATTTAAAAAATGAAATCGTTGTAATAATACTCTAATTATTAAGTAGAGTGGAACACAAGCGACTTTAATGTCTTCGGCTATTAATAAATATTCAGATGCCCGTGGAAAAATAAATTAGTCTGATTCAATCAAAGTTCAGATCATAGAGATAAACTATACTGAACTAATGGATTCTGAATATATGAATTACAAAGTTGAAACCTTATACGGAAGAACAACCTACTGAATGCGATCAATTAATTATAATCGATAGTATTTTAAACTCTGTAGTTTGCGAAAACTTCATTTAATATGCTAAACACTTAATTTCAGTCTTCAGCTTCAATCATTTGAAAGCGGGGTGTCTATTATAAGAGTGATAAGCGATCTGTTCTCTAAGGTAACTGTGAAATAAATTTATATATGCCCTCATTATGTCGCTGTGCTTGTAAATTATTTCTAGTCGAAGGTAAAAGTGGCATTTTGTATACATATTTCATTAACACGGTCAAGCAATTGGAAATAGAAGTTTCGAGGATTATCCCACACAACGTGACATATGAAAAACCATTTCACCTACATGGAAATCAATTATTCTCAAAGTGGAGGTACTCCTCAATAGTATTCACATTTTTTTGTTACAGGCGAAGACGGACGAGCTCTTGGCGAACGAAAAATTATGGCTAGACGCGGAAAAATTATGGCTAATGCACAGGGGCGGATTTGCTGCCGCAAGAAAAGAATCGGGATCAAGCCAGGAGCCCGGAAAACTGATGATCAAGTTGGAATCCACTGGAGAGCTGCTTTGTGTAGATGAAGATGACATCGAGAAGGTTTGTGAAGTATTCATAGGAGGTTTTTGGTAGTGATTTTTTTCTTCAAGGCCTATATTTTAAGACCTCCAAAAGGAAAGATTAATTTTTGATTTTTTCGCCCTCAAATTCGCCCCCAAAAGTATGTTATTCCTTGCTTCAAAAGGAACCGAATCTTCTTCTCAAAAAACTTTTTGTAGAATAATTCCCATTATTATTTTTATAATTACCAAAATTTATTTTTGTTTTTGCATACCCTAACGGGTATAGGCATTTAGCCAATCTTTGGATAGCTTTCATTTTTTCGAAAGTTGGGAAATTTTGCTGGTGGGGTTTGGAAAATTTGGATTATTCCCCTGGTTTTTCGTTTCGCTACGGCCCCGGCTGTAAAACTCTGTTTTGGTAGCCTAGTCTTCAATTTTTTGATAATTTTATCAGTTTGAAGGGAATTATCAGTAAAATCCAGGTATACTCATACCAAAGAACTATGTTTTTCTACCGACTTCCATAAGTTGAATCTCACTATTGATTCATTTTGCTTGTGTTTATTTTCGAATAAAATACTGATAGATTCCTTCAAAACGGGATAGAAATAGTTATCATTGTAGACAAAATGTCACAATATTGACATCTACCAACTTTTAAAATAAACGCCATATATGCATATGATTTATATTTTCATTGACTCTGTAAAACTTCCTCAATATTTATATCTCACCTGCAGGCTAATCCTCCTCAATTCGACCGAGCAGAAGACTTGGCATCCCTTCGACACCTCAACGAATCAAGCATACTCCATACCTTGCGACAACGTTATGCCACGAATTTGATTCACACTTACGCAGGATGCGGAGCTCTTCTTGTGATAAATCCAATGGCGCCGTTAGCTATTTATTCCGAAAAGGTAAGTGTACAAAAATTAGAAGAGCCTGCTCTCAATTTTATAATCCCGCATCGAAGATGATAGTTTATGGTAACATAGTCTATACAAAGTCAATTCGAGCATCTAAATAAAATACTAATGTACCGGGTTTGATAAATTTACTAGTTAATGCCACCACATGAAGCCTACCACATAAAAATAATGATAAGACCTCGTATGAATACCACGCCGCCCATGCCATAGAAAGAAACTGCCGACGTTCGGTACCCATTTAGTTTTTATGCCATTCGAATTGACTTCGTATATACTATAAAATTTCTTCACTATGAAAATTCGACATGAAATAAAAACATTTCTTCTCAGTTTATTACAGAGTTTAATGTATTAGTAAAGGCACAAGATTCAACTTGCAAGATCATACGTAATGCGCTCCTGCGCGCAAAACGTCCCCTTCCTCCCAGGAACCTCTAAGGGTCGACGCCAGGTGTCGATTTTTTCCGTATTAGGCGTATTCAAATTCCTGAACCGATTTAAAATACCCTGGCCAACCGGATTTCCACTCTGACTTGCAGACTTTGCCCTATCGGAATTTCCGCTGCTACGGCCCTGTAAAGAAAATATAAAGAGAAATATTTTTAAAAAATTAATAAACATGCACAGATTCACCCTATTTCTTCGTCGGATTTCTCGCTGGAAATTTGTCCTGGAAAGCCCGACAACAATCAGCCACTCTGTACAGCTTACACACTGGCGGACATAAAGGAACCGTGTAGCTAACCACGTGGCGGAAAAACAAGTTCTAAATGATTCTGAGAAAAAACCGGAATCTCGAATTTATTCTTTCCGACTGATGAGGTTTACCACACTGGATACAAAATATCACTTTCGCCAAATACTTCATATAAATTCCAATGGAATTTCTTCACAATTATTTTTCGCTCGGCAAACACTTCAGCCCACGTTCGTCAAACAACGAAAACTGAAAGAGTCTCGGACAAAACCTCAGATCTATCCACAGCCAGTGCCAATAACAGAAAGGTTGCCTCCTATTTTTTCAGCTTTCTCTCTGCTATTCGGCCGTAACGAAACCGGGCCCTTCCCGCCAAAATTTCACGCTAAACTTTCGCGAACATTGACCCTTCGAGGTCCGAGCTTTTTGGCCAAAATCCACTCGGAACCGGGAAATGAGATCCGCACGAAAATCTGCACCCAATCTACATTTTTCGCACTAGAAAATTGGTTCTGGCTTGTACTGATACTCGGGAAGCAGAAACAAACAGTTTTTGTTTCACGACATTATAGACCTATATCTCTTATCAATAATTTTGCTAAAATATTCGAACAATCTCCAAAAAGTGGATTTATAAATCACCTCAATGCAAAAAAAATACTAACAGATGGACAGTTCGGTTTCATCAGCAACTCCAATACCGAAAAAGCAGTGCTAGATTTTATATAAAAAATAGTTGGAACTTTAGATAGATCAGAAAAATGATTAGTTATATTTCTATACCTATCTAAGGCATTCGACACGGCATGCTATTGAAAAAATTACATGGGTATTATGTACCTGGCCCAACATACAATATTTTGGAAGACTATCTATTACAAAGGACACAAAGGTCAATTTTGAAAATAGCTTGAGTGAGGCAATGGAAGTTAAAACAGGAGTACCACAGGGAACAGTTTCAGGTCTCATATTATTACTTGTTAACATCAAGAGTATCTGTTTGATATGAGATGACCCAATTTTGGGGGTCATCTCATATCATATGAGGACGATACAGCACTCATATGCACAGGTAGTAGCTGGAAGGAGGCATTTAAAAATCAGAAAAGGGACTTATAGATATCCAGATATGGCTTGATCACAAACTCTTGAGTCTAAGTATAAAAAAACCATTTTTCAGAAGGATCAACCTAGAAATAACATAATCCATATACATGATAGATTCTGTACTAATATAGCAAACTGCAATTGTGCTGTTATAGAAAGAACTAAAATGATTAAGTATCTGAGAGTTATTGTGGATTGGCATATGAGATGGGATGACCACATAAACTATGCTGTAAAACGGCTCAGACTTTTAACTTAGAAATTCTATGAATTGAGAAATATTCTGGAGTACAAAAATTTGATCACCTTATACCATTCTCTAGCAGAATCTTTAATGAGATATTGTATGGGGTGGTACTTTCAACAACTCCCTCAATATTCTCCAAATATCCCAAAATACAATCTTGAAAATATTATTCAAAAAACCTAAACTGTACTCTACCGAATGTCTGTATAAGGAAACGCAATTACTGAAAACGAGAGAACTCCATATACACCAATATACAACTTGGGTGTACACAAACAAATTTATATTCCAATCAACAATCAAAGAGAAACAAACAAGATTCGTTGCTAATTCATTCATAAACATACCAGCATTCAATAAAAGTCACACACAGATATGAATTTTCTATCATGGTCCAAAATTATACAATCTTCTGCCAGTTAGCATAAGAAACATTTCAAATCTTAGTACATTCAAAAAATCAATCAAAACATTCATTATGTTCAATACCGAACTTCTCGATTTATTCGGCTAAACATAAACGATGTTAAGCAAGCTCTTCATTATTCCCAATATTCATCAATTCAGTAAATTGATTAATCGAAATGTATGTATATAGATATAAGATAGTTAATGACATATAATTGTATACCCAGAGTGGTGGATGGAAAGCGCAACACAAGTACTTCAGTTACTTAGGTGCATCCATCCTCACAATAAGGGTAATAAAACTGTGTATGTGAACTTCAAAAAATCAAAAGGATATCGTCGTTACCATAAGATTTCGTAATAAAAGGATTTGAAAAAAATGAAAAAATATGATTACAACATCGAAACCGAAATCCAGTCATCCCAATGGAAGAGTCCAGGAGAGCGAATACCAAAAATAGCACGGCAAGTTCCATCAAATGTCAAGATTTGCTCACTGTTTCCTTCGATTACCTTGGTATAGTGCATCAGGAGTTCTTGCCACATAGTCATACGGTCAAGAAAGAGCATTATCTTGAAGAAATGCACTATTTACGAGAAGCGATATGAAAAAAAACGCCGGTATTGTGGAAAAACAAGTCATGGCTTTTGCATCACGATAATGCACCTGCTCACTTGTAATTGCTTGTTCATAATTTTTTGCCCGAATACAACACCTTTATCATGCTTCAGCCACCGTATTCGCCAGATTTGACCCCCTACGGGTTTTTCCATTCTCATGAATGAAGAGATCCATGAAACGACGGCGTTTTGCGACGATTGGTAGGATAATAACCGAATCGCTGATAGAGCTCAAGAACATATTAAAAAGTGCATATCAGGACTGATTCAATGATTGGGAAAAACGCTGGCACAAGTGTATTATGTCTAAGTGGGACTACTTCGAAGGGGAAGAAATAGAAATTGATGAATAAATAAATTTTGTTTGAAATAAATGAAAATTTACCTTATTTTTTCAACAGACCTCGTATAGATATATATACTTCATCATCCAAGAAAATGCAATCTTATCAAAAGAGATTGTTGAAAAATCTGGTATGTATAGCACTACAAGGAATAAAAGTAAAGAAACAGTTTAAAAACCCAAATACCCAGAAATACGAGCAAAACTAAGTTCACATTTCAAGTAGATGGAATATAACAATAAAAAATTACATTCAACCAAGTTTGATGAAAGAATAGTTTGTTTAGTCACTTTGAAAAAATTTAAAAAAAAAACACTAAACACAATTTGAACATAAATTCACATGTCATGGCAATAAAATATGATGCATCACACTATAAAATATGATTCAAAGTGTAAGTGTCAATATAGACAACAACAGCCAAAAAATGAAGAAATTAAAACACATATATCATATATCATAGCAACAGTTTATTGTAATATTTATCAAGATTGTAGTGAGCTTTTGCTGCAAGGGCATCTTCAACAAGTTTTCTGAACTTTTCATAGCTTTTCTCCTTCCTAATTCCGTAAGGTATGTAATTAAACAGCTTTTTACTTTCATAAATTGAAAAATACTTTGACTTGTTTTTGGAACAGGAAGATGTATTTTATTTTCTGTTACTCGCCGGGTTATGAAGTTTATATGTTCCGTAGTTCCAACCATCTCATGTTTTTTGTAAATCAGGAAAACAGTTACCAGAATGAAAATACAAGTCACAGTGAGAATTATTTTCTCAAAAATATTGGTCTACCTGACTCACACACTCTCACCTAGCATAAGTATCCAACCGCTCGCTTTTGCAAAACAAACACTGAATGAAGAAGTTGTTGACTGCAAAATCCCCAGAAAGCAACACCATATCTTAGGTGAGACTCAATCAGGGAATGATATATCATTTTTGTTGTGGATGAACTCAGTTCATTCGATACTATTCGAAGTGTATAACATCCTGATGCCAATTTTTTATTCAATGCTAAAATATGTTAGTCAAATTTTAATTTGTTATCCATGAAGATTCCCGGAATTTGGATTAGTTTTATTCTCAAGAATATGACCATTCAAGTATAAATTGTTAATATCACAGCTGGAAGGGAGTAAGTTTTTTTTGATATTGAAGCACAACTAGTTTGCGTCACACCATTTTTTTACAACTTCCAAATCACTAGAGATCCGCAAAGATCGTAAAAATTCCTTGAATCGAGAGTTTAACAATGTCATTTACATATATAAGGAGAAAGATTGGACCCAGTACTGATCCTTGTGGAACGCCCCACAGGATATCCTTAGTGTGTGATTACCTTGACAGTAGTTTGTCGGGGTGAAGTTTGCCTGTTTTTAAGTTCTATATTGCGATTTTAATTTTTTCAGATTGTGAAAGGTGAAAATACCCAAAATGTTCAACGAAAAACTGTAAAAACTTCACTATATTCTGTGACTACATATTGACGAGGGTTCTGAGAGCAAACATCATTGTTCACAAAAGAAAATACAACCGCGTCTCAGTAATCGTAATCACCATAAAACGTTGAAATGAATTCCTTTGGATTCCTAATCATGACACGGTCCCTCATAATATTTTGGCTGGCATTCGACCGGCGAGGATTTCGAACGAGAAACAGGTGTTAGCGTGTACGATTTATCTTTTCGAAAATAAGAATACGCCATTAGCCACACTCAACACCTACCGTAATGATCTTTAATTTCCTCAAAGATTACGAAAGTATTAATAGCTGCGGAGACCAGCTACAGCTCTACAGGTAGAAAGGAGAGATCGTTGTTCGACGTTGGGAATATTAATCATGCCAAGTACACAGGGGGTAAATTATATACTGGTTTGCGGAATTTTAATTTGACTATTGCGCAGATAGCACTAGGACTATGTGAATTTTGAAAGTGAAAATAAAACATCATTTTCAAACAACTCACATTACCTTACAACAGAAGCTCGACGCATTGAAATGGAACAAATCACGCGTACGTCGCTTGTATGAGGTGAGAAGGAAAAACTGAATTAGAATCTTCATCCTGTCTCAACTATTAAGCATATATTGGACAAAGCATAGAAACGTATTTCCAGCTTTACCGAGTGACCCGGAACCAATTTAACCCACCTGAATCTTCGTTGTTATTTCATATGGATGTTTCAAATTCGGTACTTCGATTTTATGTTATGAATGAACGATTTAGCAAGTATAAAACCAAATATGACACTTCCGGTTTGACCGGGAGCGCATCCAATTTTTATATTTCAATTGGAAAGTATGTATTTTTTAAATTACGATTCGATATAGAATTACCTTTCCAATGATATGTCACAATCATACTTCCAATTCACAATCTGCCGATATAATTGAGACTTTATAAAAAATTTCTTTTTGTATACCCCTCGTAACGGAACATTTTCATTAAAGTTTGCTAATGAAGATTGAACAATATCGTGTAAGTAATAATAATTCATGACCAAACTATTTACACAATAAGTTTTATGCAGACTAACTATTTTTGTTTCCTATTTATTTTTTATGAAGATAATTTCTATGTTATACCTACATTTGTATTGAACCTTTCAACTTTATCGCAATTGACTATGGCTTTGAATTTCTTCTATAGGCCTGGTATTATTTTTGAAACTGCAAAATCGAATGCAACAAAATATTTATTTCGATAATTTTCCTACAAAATAGTAGACATTTGGAACACGTATAGTTTTCTAACTCAATTCAAAAAAATTGAACACCTATGACAGACTCAATTAATCTAGTTGTTCAAAATGTCGCCCGTTAACGTCAATGCATTTTTTTATTTTTTCGGAGCATACCCGCATAACATTCACCAGTTGAGCCGGAGTAACTTCGTTGATGGCTCTCCTTACCCTGTCTTCAAGTTCCTCGCGATTTTGAGGTCTTCTATGAGCATAAACTTTAATCTTCAAGTGAGCCCAAACAAAAAATCCATTGACGTGAGGTCTGGTGACTTTGGTGGCCAACGAACTGGACAATGAGTACCAATCCCATTGTAGTTGAAGTTTCTAGTAAGATGCCCTCGGACTACGTTCGAATTATGTGAAGGTGCTCCATCTTGTTGGAAATACATAACACGACGTGTCGATAATGGATTGTCTTCAATATAGTTTTGGATTTCTTCATTTAAAGTTTGTAGGTACTGTTCACCTGTTGAAGCTCTTTTAAAAATAATTGGTCCTACTATTACGGTTCCAAAAATTCATAGCCAAACATTGAATCCGAATCTTTCCTGGTGTTTTCCTTCTCTGAACACATGCGGATTTTCTTGTGCCCAATAACGTAAATTATTCCTATTGAAATTACCACTTTTTGTAAAGCGTGATTCATCACTGTATAGAATATTGTAATGGAAATTTTCTGCTTCTTTTCGTATAACCCAGTTACAATACACAATCCTTCTCTGCGCAACCTTTTCATACAATTATTGATGAATTTGGTATTTGAATGAACGATAGCGGTA
>WOGR01008098.1:0-12023 GCA_015342045.1 Leptinotarsa lineolata | reverse complement strand
CTAGGAAGATCGTAACTCCCTATCAAACATAGATATCGAGAGAGCGTTTGATAAAACAACCTTTCCAACAATTACCCAGCAACTAAACTCCAGGAATGTAACCCTGGTAGTAGGAAAATTGATACTCGAGATGCTCTCTAGTAGAGCATTAAGTATCAATGTAGAAGACATTACAGTAACAGGACTGGTCATGAGGGGATGTCCGCCGAAGAAATATCTGGCGTTAACCAGGAAAAACCTATGTTTAACAGTAGGATTTCTGACTGGCCCCTGTCAACTAAGGAAACACCTCCATACTATGGGGCTGGTAGACACACCTCTATGCAAGATGTGTGAACAGGTAGATGAAACTGTCAGGCATGTCTTATGTGAATGTTCGGAGTTATCGTCAATAAGTGGTGAGTCTTGACCTACACCTGAAGATATTGAAGAGATGTCTCCTAGCGACCTGTCCACCTTCCTGGAAAGGACAGGGTGGACGATAACCTAGGGGGACAACTCCTTGGGAGGATATACAATGGGTCACATGTGGGCTAAGTGCTGTGGGTCTACACTCACCCTCCCTACTCTACAAACACAGATCGTAACTCCGCCTTTTTATTTCGATTTTTTCAAATGAATCAGTATATAATAAAGTAGTTCAAAAACCATCTTGCACTTGCCCTCAGTGAAAAATCGTGCGGGTTTCGTCTCACTAGTTCTACTCACTAAGTTCATCCGAATCCTCCTTATTATTATGGACCGATTCCTCGATAATGGAATCATTAGAATCTCAGAAACACTGATACTCCCAACATATTCAGCCTCATCGTTCGCTTCGAAGTGGAAGAAATTCCAAAGTAAATACATCCATTAAGTGATGCCGTGCCAAGCAGAATGTCTTGCATACGGAAGTGCTGATTTATCTGAAGAGAGAGGCGGTACATCGATAAGTGTCTGCAATTTCGAATTCTACGTTCGAATTGTTAAATGTATCCAGAGTGGTTCTACAGAGTTTAATGGAAAATGGAAATGGACTTGCTAATTGGATTTCTGTAGAGTAATATTTGCAAGATTGTCAGAACAACAACACAAGTAGTAGTATTACCCTCTGAGATCTCAAAAAGAATATTCCAATCTACATTCGAAATCTTATGGCTGGAGATTAGGTTGACGGGTAGAGAAATATTTCAGCGATATTCAGAGTTGTTGAATGATTTCATATATTGAATCTCAAAAGACTTTTCATAGTTGTATTTTCACGGTGAGTAAAAAAAATATTGATAGTTTCTTTCTGATTGAACACCCAAATTTGTTTTTACTTTTGAAATTTTATTGAAATTTTCAATACTTCATGTGAAAATCACTTCATGTACCACAACATACCTGAATAAATTAGAAATACCTGAGATTTATATGGGATCGAAATCGCCTTCTGGAAAAGGAAAACGCTTGATAATTACTCACATTTTGTTTAGTTCTAAATTGTTCTAAAATTGTTTGTTCCGTTAACCAGCTGACGAACGTCAACCCTCAGAAGTCGAAACTTGTGCGAGCAATGGATTAACGAGGTCTTACCTTTTAACGTGCGATTACCCAGCACGGTGGCCTGGCGGGGAATTGAACCCCGAAGGCGGATGTGCTAACCTTTACACTACCGTGAGTTTTGATGGTTTTGTAGAGGGCGATTTATTGATATTGTTACGTAGGGGATTTTAACAGCCACTATGAGATGTGTAGGTAGCGTGACAATGTTTTGGTTTCGAAGGAAACAAACTATTGCAAGCAACATCAGATTTGACCGAAATTCTTTGCTCAACTCTACGTAAAATAGTCAAAAACAAACCTTATGAACGCAAGACGCGATATAATACAGGATTACTGAAACCTTTAGATGTTCATCTAATAAAATCATCGAAATACGACTGTTAGAAAAGCAATGAGATTCCTACAATTGAAATCATAAGGAAGAAATTGAATACATCCGGCCATAACGTGAGCTGCTGTGACGTAACTCTTCAGAATTGGATAAAGAAACTAGGATTTAGATTTAAAATAATAAACAAACGTCAAGAAGTTATGAAAAGCAGAAGAATAGTGGAATTGCGTAACAAATAACTAAATATAGACAATAACAACGGCAAATTTCCTATTTGTGCGAAACTTGGTATGACACTCACGACACAGTTACGAAAGGGTGGACTGATGGCTCGAGAATGTGTACGCCTAACATGTCTGCAATGTCAACTATCATATGAACATGGAAGTTAATATTTTTTCGAGGAATGGTTTGAAATACATTGATCCCAAATTTGGATGCGAATATTATAATAGTTTATAGTTATTGTGATTCTTATATAATCAGAAATGATTATTGAATAACGAAATCAGTTAGCACCCTAACTATATTATTAAAGGGGATCTGTTGAAAGGTAGGTTGCACTATATCGTTTACTTGAACTATACAGGAGAATGTAACTTTATTTGCAAAATGTATTTCTGGATATCAACATCTATATAGTTGTAATTCTGTCAAACTCTCGTACTGTCGTTGGTTTTGTACTCTACAAACTTTGAGGTGGGGTTGCAGCACTCCGATCCCGCTGCACACCCTTGTTTTCCATCGCAGCGGCCTTCTGGCCTCCCAGATCTGAGCCCCAGGGATTTCAGGGCCTCACTCCTGTCAGGGTGCAACGAGAGGTTTGTGGTTTGCCTGGACTAACTCAGTGTACCGGAGAATTTCGTGTAGCAACTGGCCTCGCCATAAAGTCACCCCCAAGGCTCTCTCGTCTTCAGGGTGACCCCCTGGCCTACCACCACTCGCGTCAGGGCGCCAGTTTCGGTCTCCTCCGAAACGTAATGCGCTCCTACGCGCAAAACGCCCCTGTCCGTCCAGGAACCTCTGAGGGTGGCCGTCTGGGGGCATCTCGACGCCTGGCATCGGATGACCAGTCTTTTCTCCACGTTCCCTGTAAGGGAAATCTCAAAACAAGAAAAAGTAAAAAAATCAATTAATGATATTTGAAATGATCTTGGAAACAGAAATTCAAAAATGTAGCAAGAAGAACAAAACAAAAATATCTAAAGTGACCCTGTGAAGAAAAATATATAAAAAAAAATCAATAAACATGGACAGATTCACCCTATTTCTTCGTCGGATTTCTCGCTGGAAATTTGATCGGGAAGGCCAGCTTTACAGGGAACTGCTTTATTCAAAATCCTCTATCCCACAAACCAATAGTCTGACAGTTGTGAAATTTTTATACGTGTCTTTTGTAGGTTTGGGTTAACTAAACATCATGTGGATTTAATACAAGTATCGCCATCTGTGTGTAAGCCTACGAACTTTTTAGCCCACCTTATATATTTTGGAGAAAAATTGCTAAATACGTTGATTGCCTGCTATACGAATCAGTTTACTTTTATTTCTCATGTATGATTTCATCATTTTCGCATTTATCTTCAAGAGAAAGTGAGTAACAATCCAGGAATCGTTTGAAAAGAGAAATAATAGATTCATCTGAAAACTACCCCCAGAGCTTTTCCTCGTAATTATCCACCACATGAATGATTTCATTATTGAGGGCCGCTGCAAGTATCAGTCGTTTCTAATGGCCCTCTCTAATGGCCTTTATAATGAAAAATCAATTACACAGATGGATAGCGTCCCACGGATATTTTTTCTCGTCGATTATTGAAATGTCCCGACGCGGTAATGGAAAAATGAGGGTTGACTTCCTTTCTCACCAAATTTGTGGATATTTCAGACATAACTTTTGAAAATTATTTAAAAATTGAGAGTTATGTCCAAATTAGTAGTTATACCTTTTCCTTATATATCATCGAAAACCATATGTATCAAACCAATGAGATTTTTCCTCTTGTTAAATTCTTTGTTAAGTTATTTATAATTGGATATAAAAAACTATGGAGTTTTCAAAATAGTGGAAACTGATAGACAATTGTTTTCCGTAGACTCGTTGCTATCATTTGGCTGAATTGGATGAATCTAGCAGGTTATTACGGATAAATTTGGTATTTTATTACATTTGTTTCTTCATAAAATCATTTATGTGACGTAAATCATGCCATCAATATGATATGATAGGAACAAATTCTAAACATTCACAAAAGAATTATGGCTGCTCGGCATATTCTGTGATTTATAGGTAAACGCAAAGAACGAAAATCTCTTGTGAACGCTCAGATTGAAAAACACTCTCTTTGTACAAGAGATCCATTCACACCAGCGTCCTTTTCGGACTCGGTAAACTTTCATGAATCTAAACTGAAACCATCAACGCATCCCAAGCTCCAATATCGAAAAGCACAAAGTGGAAAGAATATCAGCCTTTTTTTCTTGGAGTAAGAGTGCCATAACATTGAAAGCTCGAAAGGAAAGCTAATAAAAACTCTCACAGATCCGTGTATGTTCCAAGTTTAGCGGAAAATCGCCTACTCATGCGTTTCCACATTCCGAGCCAGACTCAAAAAGGAAGGTTTCGAAACTTTTCTAAGGAAAAACTAACATCTTTTCCGAGTTTGACAAGGTATGGGAAACTTTTCCAGCATCTGAAGAAGGGTTTGTGAAATATCGCGGTTGAAAAAACACATAAATTATTCTTTGTGCGTCGTTTATACCTATCATGGAAGTTTTTGTATGAAAGTCCATTCACGGGAGGCAATAATGTGCATCCGGAATAAATTTCGGGAATTTTGTCAACCATGTCACCGAAGATAGCATTAATATTACTGGAAATGGCCATTATGTATTCTGATTAAACAGTTCAGAAATGTTTATTCTATGCAACAACTGCAAAAAGAATTCAAAAATACCTTGATAGATCACTTCGTACAGCACTTTCAACTAGACTTTCCCGATCTGCCTGTTGGTAGTGTTTATATATCGTAATGGAAGTCTTTAGAAGCCGATAGGGTGGTCTCTGGAAGTATCTCGAAGCGACGCGACACTTAGAATGATCGAAAAAAACAAGTCGACTTGAGCGCTTCCTTGACTAAGTCACAATCGATTGACGATGACCAGTGGCGTCCGGAGTTTTTTTTCAGGGAATAATCAACAACAATATTTCGGAGTACTCACCAATACCATCGATTTTTGGCTCACATGTTAATGACTTGTGCAAACATATGATGCCGTTTAAATCGGCATCATATATTTGCATAAAAATAATAATATGTTACAGTCTCATCTCGACAAGGTATCTAATAGTGCTAATCAGTACTTTCTATCTTTTAAGCTGAAACTAAATTGTCAGAAGACAGAATACATCCAGATTTCTGCTAATTTAAAATTATCTCTAATTGTGAAACTAATAAAGTTAAATTACTGGGCATCACATTAGATAATAGACACAATTGGTCTACACATATTTCTCAACTGAAGAGAAAACTCTCCAGTTCTTTATTTGTCCTTCGCCAATTGAAGATCACTAGTGTCAGTATATTAAAAACCTCATATTTTTCACTGTTTCACTCCCATATAAGTTATGGTGTACAACTTCAGGGAAATTCATGTCATTTCATTCAAATATTTAGTATGCAAAAGAAAACATTGAGAGTACTGGCTAATATTGGATACAGGGATCACTGTCAAGAAAATTTCAAAGAAGTCAGAATTATCCCATTGCCAACTCTATTCCTTTATTATGTTTTGATTGAAATCCATAAGAAGAAACCATCCTTGGTTCGTCAAATCGACGAACATTACACACGAAACGCTCACCACATTAGAATAAATCGTTATCGTCTTCACTTATCACCAAAAAATTCTTTAGATTACTCTCTGTACAATATCTTGCCCCTAAATTTCCAAGAGCTCAGTCTGAATAATTACAAGAGAAAATTGAAAAAATATTTGTTGAGGCATCGCTTCTATTCTGTCGATGAGTTCAGAACACATTTTTGTGGTAACACACATGTCACTACGATTTTCAAAGTTTTTATATATGTGATTGTTGTTATTTGCTTGTATATTTTTAACTGTTACTGTACTGAAACTGTATTTCAAATGTAAAGCCAAACATGACTTGCTACATATTGTACTATGTAACGTAGTCAAATAAATATTATTATTATTATTAATAATTTTTAAAGTTTTTAAAAACAATGAAGACAAAACTCCAGTGTCGAATAAATCATGAGTATATGGGCAAACGGGTTCTCCCCGTTGGCTCAAAACTTTATATTGGCCAAACGGGAAGAACCTTCTCCCAGAGAATGAAAGAACATAGTAGTACTTTTGATGGGGGACATGCATTCTACCACGATTATAACGTTTTACATGTGGAAGAGAAAGGTTTGGAATGGCTGGAAATTAATAGACTAAAGAATTTGAAGAATTTACCGAATGACCAAAAATAATTGAATTCTTTGCCACTGTTGAGTCTGTTTTTTGAGGAGGAAGTTGTTAATTAGTTCATTATATTGATGGGTTGGTATTTTTTTCTCATAGTATTCAAATTTCAGTTCATACACTGGTAAAATTATCAGTCATTAGGTACCTAGTTCCTTTTATAATGCTCACACTTTCAATCGGTTTATACTTAAATTCTGGTCATTAAGTAGATAGAAGAATATACGATTACAATTGTTATCAACCCAATAGCTACCTACCTATTACAAATCTACAAACAGTCATGTTATTTTAAGATAATTTTTTTGTTTATTCTTTTGCGTACTAGGCGACACTTTTAAGGTTAAGTGGAAAAGCAATTATCTTCATATAAAAGTTAAATTGAACCTGATTGATTTTCTGGAAATAATAATAATTTATTTGCAGTTTCAAAATACAATCAACTTTTCATAATTTACAGTATCGCAAACAAAACAGAGCAGTCATTTAGGTTCTAGTGAATCTGTCCATGACAACTAATTAAGAGCGGGAAACAATAAATGTACGAATGTCGCTGAGGTATTCAACTAATCAAAAAAAATAATAATATAAAAGAAAGAACGAGTGAATACAAATTGAAAATTATAGAATATAGTATATATAGAGGAGTCCTTTCTTTTCTTAACAAGAAAAAGGTTTCGTTTCCAAGTAATTTATATTAGGCATTTATGGTTATTGTCGTAAGTTTTACTATTCTCAGAATGTTTGGAAAAGTGCTATCTTAAGTTACTTTAGAAATATTATATACCGGCCGTATTTTACGCTTTGTTACATGTGGCTGCTCATCATTTTGAAGTTCAACTCAGTACACCTCGAACTACGCTGTTTAAAAACTCTCTCATTTGGAGAACTGTGTTCATATGGAATAAACTTCCTGAGAACGTTTTTCCCAATGGATTTGAATCGCAGATGTAAATCACTACTTAGAGCGCCTCAAGGATTTTCCTGATTTTTCAATTACTCCAATGATCTAAACATCCATTTGTAACCTCAGAGTTGTCTGCATAGAGGCTGTGGAGTTCGAAGAGAAAATCTTGATATTTTATAAGTTTTTCTTTCTTTTCTGACGATTTTGGTATTATCATTACTAGTATCAATAAATATTTGTGACAGTCATGTGTAAACTTACATCATAATTTTTTTGCAGGCTGTAGCGATAAGCGGTGTGATGCGTTTCTTCAACCTCCTACGAGCTGGCATCACTTGGAAAGGTCCAGAAGTGATCGAACTATGATCGAGGAACTCTATAGGGTACGACGAAGATGACATCGGTTTCGACAGTGACAGTGATTGTTCACTACTCGTCAGGGTGTCATCTTCCGGATCCGGTACATTTAGCAGTAACTCGGATTTTGTTTGACAAATACGGTGTTCTAGAGGTTGAATTCGTGTTTCCTCGACATAACGTTTTTGTTTTTATTGATATTATACTTCATGAAGTGCATTCCATCAAGAAACAATTAGTATTTTCTAGAGATTTATATGTAAGGACGAAATAATCAATTTTCATTTCTGATACCATCGGACGTTCATATAGATTTTGTTGAGAATATGTTATGTGTCGAATTCGAACTTCATGTTTTTGACGAATGTTCGCAAAAGAAAATGGAAGGAAGAACTCAAATCCGCTCTTCGCTAATCCCAAATCCAAATATCCATTCAACTTTAGCAAACCCTTACTCCATATTCCAAGCAGCCGGGTGAACAGACGGACCACCCAGAAGCTTTTCTCCCTTTCCTTTCATGGAGTTACCGACCAAGTAAGACAAATTATCAAGAGGTATGATATAAGAACAGTATCGACAGCCAACAATCACATTTTTACTTTTCTACACCTTAGGACACCATACCCAATGAGGCACAGGACATATACAAAATCCATGTTCCACCTGTTCTAGAACTTACATCAGCCAGACCAACAGAGGATTCTCCAACAGAGCCTATGAACATGAACATGTCGTCCGTAAATTAGATCCAGCCTCATTCCTCTTCAAACATCATCATGAAACAGACCACACAATTAGCTAAGAAAACACCAAAACCATCGCCACCGAAATAACTCTCCAGGGCAGTATTATCCACGAATCTATTGAAATTGAGGAACGTCTCAACTGCCCCCAACAAACGAGACGATTCACAAAGATCACCTCATTCATGGAGAGCATTTCTGTTAGGCTATACATGTCACAATTTTGCAGACTTCACTTCTGCAAGTCCCAACCCCGCTTCCACTACCAATTCCACCATTGCCCCCAAAAGGTCTACGAATCGTCTATTCAACGCTATAATTATTCCAATATTCATTTATACGAGGTGAAGCAAAACTTTTTATTCATTGAAATACAATAAAATTATAATAAATGTTCAAATGATGCCGGTCAGTAAATTCCTTCCTATGGTTTTCGAGAACTTCGGGGGTTATTTGTGCAATCTCCGTTCTGATGCGTTCTTTCAATTCTTCCAAATCATTTGGTCGATTTTTTTGAACTTTGCTCTTCAAGTATCCCTATAAAAAAGTCTGATGGGGTCAAATCCGGAGGCCTTGGTGGCCATTCGATCGGTCCTCTACTTCTTATCCACTTACCTTGGAAAACAATATTCAGGTAAGTTTGTATATCAACAGCGTAGTGTGGTTCTTCAAAACTCCGGCCCAAACACTTTTTGTGGATATTTTGTGCTATGCTTCTCAATCCAATGTGGATTTTCTCTTGACCAGTATCGATAAATCTGAAGGTTTACGTAACCGTTGAGTATAAAACTAACTTCACTTGAAAATATTACATTTTGTATGAAACTTCGATCTGTGTTAGAGCGTTCCATCATGATTTCGCGAAATTCGACTCTTCTGTCAAAGTCATCTTCTAACAATGCGACTTGCCTCGATCTGATATGGGGGTTTCTTGGAACACGTCAAGTTTTTGGGCCTCTGAAATTGATTTTCTACCACTTTTAGGGAGAGTTTCAATTTGACCTTTTCTCGAAACTTTCTCTCAATTCTACTAATTGTTGATTGAGAAACGGATTCTCGGTTGGGGTATTTGGTATTGAATAAATAACAAACTTCTGAGTGAGTCCTTAATTCATCTCCAAAGCCAATTATAATCGAAATTTCGATTCATTCAGTTTCTGTAAGTCTCATTGACGGCAAATTTAAATATTTGTATAGAAATAATTTCAATCGCTTTATTTGCATATTACGTTGTCAGTGCTTTTGTGCATTATATCATTCTATAACATAACGAATGTTTGGATTACAGATTGAATGAAAAAAATAATTTTCTTATAATGTAGTCTTCATATTTGTCAGTAGTCATTTCAGATAGATTTTTCTTTCAGTTTTCAAATTTCTGTGCAAGATCCATACTTTTCAAAATGTTTTTTTGTGCATTAAAATTTTCAATTTTTCGTCGAAAGTTCCTCACTCTCCTCTTATTCATAGAGAAAAAAGCCAAGAGGATTTTTTATTCAAAACTTTCTTGCAATGTGAGTAATGGTTTTTAGGATTTTATTAAAACAATAATAATCATACTGACATTCCTTTTAGAAAATTTCAAAAAAATTATATGATACCCATTCAATTTTCGTAACATAAAATGTCATTTTTGTGGTTTTTTGTTGATTCTTTCATTCATACAAAAATAACTCATGATTCACGAAAATGAAATTTCACTAACTATTGTCTCCACCACAATATTTCTGAAATTTTCACCAGAAACTGACCCTTCACCTTCATCAATAAGGGCCGATTTTGTTTTAAATATAACGGACAGCCCAAAAGTTGAATTTTTGTAGCAGTTGTTTTTGTCCGAAAAATGTGCAGGTTTTCATTCTCCTTCATTTCCACTGCCAGAAATTCACGTGTTGACTACGAGAATAATGCTTATATCTCGAAGTCGACGCACATACTACTGATGATGCCTGCCGCAATGGTAGACGAAACGTTTGGTACTTCAAGCCTATATTCTTACCATGAGAATATTTGTTCTCAAATGATGTTCCTTCTCCTTATCTTTTGCGAACATCTCTTTCAAAAAGACGAAAGCTGATGATGAGGTTGTGAGATTTTACAACCATATAAATGTATAACTTGCTGGATGTTTGAAACATGTAGTAGGGGGTCATGAATGTTGCGAGATTTTTTCAATAAAAAACAAAATGCTAGCTGATTGATGCTTTAAGTAAAATGGTATGTACAAAATATTGCTTAATGTATAAATATGTAAAAACTTGTTGTTAGGCTAAGACTGAAGTTTATTTTGCATAAATGTTCTATATGTTATCATTGATATATCCATCATTAGACAATAAATATGTACCTTCGTTAAATCATTGAAAAGAATTATACAATGTATTTTTTGCAGTCTCAGAATAACATGTGTTATTTTCAATATTCAAAATATCTAGGATGATATCATAATTCATGGGAGTACCTGGAATAAATATTTAATATTCTTTATTTCGTTTACTTTTTGAAATACGTAATTTGAATTTTTAATCGCTACAGTTTCCTCTATATTCAAATAATCCGATGAATAGACACGTCAACCTAATTTTCCAATTTGTGTCCCGATAATTTCAAATCATGTTCAAAAAATGCAACAGGTTTTTTTTGTTTACCTTCATTTTCATTGGTTCTCGACATATATCGTTGTAAATAATGTATAGCTTTATAAAGATCGATCAAATATTTTGCATGGTACATAATTATGAAAGTCAGAATATAACAGTGATTCGAGAAAGAATAACACTCCATACATAATCATTACATTGTGAATGTAAAGCTGTTAGTTATAAAATAAATGGATCTATGTTTTAAATATGTGTTTCATTATTTTTCAGTTCTAGTCCGGAAAATTTTGTTTTTTGGACTAACACGGTACTTTTCAACATAAAGTACATGCTTCACAAGGTAGAGTGTAGGACAGTTTCAGGCTTTTGTGGCAAATAAGTCAAAATTACATCCTCTGTGATAGTTTTACATTCTTTCATATCCATCCATTTCTGAACGCAGCAGCTGTAAAGGCAGCTGCGTTCATGATTCATTCGAACTTGACCTATTTTTTTTAAAACACCTTACTTCTGGTCTCCACTCTGACCACGACATCCACGTGCCATCTTTGAGGACGGTCATTATCGGCACACCAGTCCTCTGTCGCGATCGAAGAGGAAGTCCTTGAAGTTGGCTAGTCAGCATTTTAGTTCTTCAAAAAAGTTACCAACTGGAAACTGTATTCAAGTGTTTTTGAACCTACAACACGTGTTTCGTATCAGTCCGAATAAAATATGTACCGGGTGATTCTCTAAGATGGATCACCTCTATAACTTTTTTATTATTAGAGATAGAAAAACGAAATCCGAGGGTTGTGTATTGTAATTCAATTTACATTTTTTGAAATATTCACTTGCTTTGCCGTACATCCGGTTTGACCGGAAATAACCCCAACTTTCGATTTTCAAATGGGATATTCTATATATGTTTACTTATTTTGATCGAGAATGACATTCTAAATCTAACAATACTTCACTTGTCAATGTTTGATAAATGAAATCATTTTTATTCCAATTTTTATTTTTTGATCTAGAATGCCATGGATCGTGTAAATCGCTTCATTCTTGATCAATTAACATGGGA
>WOGR01008096.1:0-12023 GCA_015342045.1 Leptinotarsa lineolata | reverse complement strand
CCCACCCTCAGGCTCATACAAGCTAATAAGCCTGATATGGTCCTTCTCGACCATCAGAGCAAGACGATATTTGTCGTGGAGTTTTCAGCTCCTGGCGAGACGAATATCGTCCAAAAAGAGGAGGAAAAACGGATTAAATATCAAGATTTTCTCTTTGATCTCCGCAGACTATGTCAAGACCACTCTGTCAAGATGGTTGTTCTGATTATTGGAGTCCTTGGTGGAATGATGCCCTCTCTACTCTCTAATCTCAAAGTCATACCGGCTTGCCGCACTAAGGCAGAAATCTTAGCCGGACAGATGCAGAAGGTTGTCATTCTTAGCTCATTGCGTTTGCTCAGGGCACATGATTCTTGGACCCAATGATCACTTATACTACGGTGTGGGGAGTGGTCGTTGGTTGATGATGCTGGCGCGCCCTCTTGAATGTATCGGGGCTTCGGGGGATAGGGCCTGACTAGCGCACACTACGGTGGTAAAAAAATAATAATAATAAATGGTCTTTATTCATCGTTCACAAATAACGAGTTAACTCTGAAGGATATTGCTATATAATACATAACAGTGAAATAATATAATTGATTAGATAGGGTAGACTAAGAGTTGTATTATGAGAGAATCAATAATCAATAACCAGTAAGGAAACAGACAAAAAAATATTTCTGCAGTTCAAGAAAATCTCAAGTTGATTTTGAATACATTTTTGATTTCTTCTTGAAATTAGAAATGGAATAGTGCCTGAATTCACTGGGTAGAAAGTTTTATTTTTAATTGAATTGTATATAAAACTGCGCGTGAATAGAGAGGAGGAGTGTTTAGGAATAATGAAATTATTCTGGTTGCGAGAATAAGCTTTATTCTGTGATCAAAAAGTCACATATCTCCTCATTAGATAATCTGGTTTCTTTTTCAGCAGAATTTCATGAGTTGCCATAAGCAGATGAACGAAACGGATTTTGTTGAGTCTCAATCAGCCAGATTCTTTGAATTTTTCTGAAATGTGTTCATATTTACGAATCCCATATGACAAGCAAATGCAGTTTTTCTGTATTTTTTGAAGGCGCATTGCGTCAGCTTGTGCCAATGCAGGACCATAAATACAATCACAATATAGAATTTTTGACATAATAAGAGAGTCGCATAGTTTCAGTTTCAATCTGGATGGCATTATATCCCTACTTTGATATGATCGACGCAAAATATTATAAGAGTTTATCAAATCGGAGTTCCTAGTCAAGCCAAAGGCCCAGATTCTTACTTTCTGGAGCAACAAGTGCTTTATTTCCTTCTTGTTTAATATTTATCGACTCTGCAATAAGGCCTCACAGAAAGCAAGTCTTTCAACACTTTCTTGATAGCGTTGAGGTCATTTATGGTTCTTATAGCTTGAGGAAAGCAGCGGTAATTTGAAGCTGAACCTTTGCCTGGTTTGATACACTGGCTCGTCCAAGTTGTTTAATAAATTCCTATTTTCAAAGAGGAGGCAGATAGTGTAATATATGAATAAAGAGACTACAGTTAGGATTCTGTTATAGACGAAAAGAGGCCAATAAGAGTCTCTAGTCTCTCTGTCCTGTGAAAATCTCATAATTCAGTATTACCTGAATATATTCGTGAAAGATTTCCATCAAGTATCGGCCGATTTCATTGTAGCCAAAAATATAATTGGAATATAATATTCCAAATATTGAACATTCATCACAGATATTATTGCTGCGTTCCATTTGAGAGTATTTCCATCAACCATAATTTACAACTTGAGTATATCCTCAGTTCCTAATTTCTCGAATTGATACCACTGATACAAACACTCTCATTTCAGTCTTCAATATTTCTTCATCATCACTGAGACCAAACTCATAGATTTTCAGGACATCTTCATGAATGAATATTCATAATAGTTGGATAAGAACTTTTGGAATACTAGAAAATCCACCCGAACCTTCTAATCCCTTGATTTGGAAACTTTTCGCCTGAGTATTCTCTCACAATCGATATTTTGATATATTCATATCGATTCACATTTTTGTCAAAGTGGTATGGACCAAATATACTAAAATATAAAACATCTCTCCAAACATCATTTTTTTTTGCAAAATTTATGGATTGAATAGATACAAAAATTTGCATATTCAAATGATCAGTAACAAGATTATAGTCGTCGCTTAATATCGTTTTCGCGAAAATATTTCCAACAACAATAAACAGATGGGCGCTTAACATCGCATTTTCCATCTGAAGTATGGTTGAACTATGTTTCAAAAAAAATATTTCTGTGGTCCTATGTTCCTCATGTAAAATGCTTCTTCTCATATTTATTTAGACCGATCTACTTTGGAGAAATGATTTTTCATTATTCTGCAAAAAATTCATATCGGGTGAATCAGTACTTCATTTTTTTTCAAACTACCTATATTTTTTCTTCGTATTCAAAACACTTTCTCTGTCTGTGAACGATATAACTGGCCACTCTCACTGAACTGGACACTCTCACTGAACTGTTGTACCACAACTTCAAGAGAACGTGTATCTCCCAATCCATATAACATTGAACAACAAATACTTCATTGCCGAAATATTAAGTACTTATAGTAGAGGATTCGATATAAGGAAGACTTTCATCCATCTGTCTGATGGATAAAAATTATTTGATAGGTAATTTAGTATGTTAAAAATTATAAAAAACAAGGGGTGCTCCTTATAATGTTGTCCAGACTATAATTAATTAATAATTGAAAAATAACTTTTCAAAATTGATTCTACCAGTGAGTTAAAAAAAAAAATTAACACTGACAGTAAGTATGGAGCCTATTATAGAATATACAAACGTAAGGGTGCCTATTTTTTTTCTGTACAAACTATTGAGCATTCAGGTGTAAACAGGTATTTAGGTTGTAGTTAATTTCACTGACTTGTTCAATATATCAACCAAACATAATATTAAGCGCTGTTTTATTGCAAATACGATGATATAGGGGTGCCCGTAAAAAATCTGTTCCGAATGACGGGTACCAAATTTTCAAAAATTCAATTTTACTGCGACCGGGATGGCGAATGTAGTGAAGGCAATGAAGCAATTTTCAATTTTGATGAATCAGATGTAGAATGAAAATTACTCATTGTATTTAATTTTTTACGAATGTAATATTTATATTAATTGTTTTGAATGATAAAATTTTTGTACGGAATAACATATTTCCACTATTGATTTCCAATATTTCAATTTGAAATTGCCGATGATTCACTTTGTTTACTTTCATATAAATTCTTGAGAAACGATAAAAGTTTCAAATATACAACGCTTTATGTAGCTGCGCTACGCCGCGCGCAGCTACATAAAGCTGTGTCTTTGTCTATCGCACAGCATACTATCCTCGGATCTCTTTGTCGCACGTGCTCGGTAGCAGTGAAATTGATTTTTTTCAAATCCGGCACCCGTCATTCGGAACAGATTTTTTACGGGCATCCCTATATCATCGTATTCGCAATAAAACAGCGCTCAATATTATGTTTGGTTGATAAAATAAACAAGAAAAACTAACTACAACCTAAATACCTGTTTACACCTGGCTACTCAATAGTTTAGACAGGATAAAAATAGGCACCCTCACGTTAGTATATTCTATAATAGGCTTTATACTTACTGTTAGTGTTAATTTTTTTTAATAAACACACTATTTGAATTGATTCGAAGAAGTTATTTTTTAATTATCAATTAATTATAGTCTGGACAATATTATAAAGGGCACCCCTTGTTTTTTATAATTTTCAACATACTAAATTACCTATCAAATAATTTTCATCCATTCAACAGATGGGTGAAGATCTTTCATATATGGAATCCTATACTATTGAATAATGTAACAAGATACGTAACAATTATTTTGTTTTCATGGAGAGAAAGTACTTTCACTTCAAATTTGAATCGATCGAAAACAAAAATTTCATTCGAAAAATTGTTTCAAAAAAATAATAATCCATTATTCATTGATGAATCATCCTAACTTTTCATTTGTAATTTCATAACCACTAATTAAAATCATAACTTATTGAAATTTATTTCGTTCCATACCTCCATACCTTTTGTTATGTAATTTCGAAAAAAAAAAATAGGTAGGAATAAATTTGTTTTACTTTGAAGTAGAAGTAGTTCATAACTGAATTGGTTATTTTGGAAAAAGAACTGAAAGAATGATTCTTTTTAATAAGCTTCCATTTCTAGTAATTGCCATCCAAATATTTGAGTCAAGTCATAATTCAAGATCCTGTAATTTCAGTGGACTAGATTTTTAGAATGACTTGCAAAGACTCATCAATCCTTTCATAACTTAGCATGAAAGTCTAGAACCAATTCGAAAACTCACAATTTTTCTAGAAACTCAGGTTGAATGATAAATTTTTCTCGCTTCGTGGGTATAGATTCAGATAGAAGAATAAACATTTCATGTAGATGAGATATGAATGAAAAAATGAAGAAATAACTTCCTGATGGACTCAAGCAACTGACACAAATATTAGAAATTTCTACCATAACAGAAATGTTTTTATGATACTGTTGATCATTTCCAATATGGAAGTTTCATATTTATCTAACACATACAGGAAAAAATTAGATTATTTCAGAAAAAATTGTGTGGAATATAATTGTATTCCTCAGAAGTGGAATGATTAGTTTTCACTGATTTATCGCATCTCAATTATTTTGCTCAACGGTTTCTTCAATATCAAAATTGTTACTGCTGTTATGTTTTTGTCTCTGAAGTATTACACCTGTTTTCTACTCATAACCGTATCAGAAATGTCTTTCTTTTTTCCACGTTGAAAGCTTATATTTATTTCAATATTCAATATTCAATGATACTCCCTATTCTCTGTGAGTCGAAATCTGAAGGATGAAGTGAATATTTCATTTCTCAGTCAATATCGTTCACATGAAAATACTTTGATGTGAATCGCGCTCGTCAAACGTCAGACTTCAATTCTCTGTTAGGGTAAATATACCAGAGATGTGTCAGAAACAATATTGCGAATTGATACACTATTTCACGGATCATAGAAGACAGGTGAGACAATGGCAAATACATTCAATTGTGCTGATGTGAAGAGGAATAATTTCAATTGATAGTGAAAAAGGCATTCCAGAATATAGGTGGTTCAACAAAAGCACGTGATGGCCTAGAATTGGAATCTAATCTTGCTATTATGCGTAGAACTCATTCAAATTTGCGGTCAACAACAATCATTTTTGGAAAATGTATATTTAGTAACATTGCATGATTCGCATATTTGCAACATTGCATCATTTACATATCTTCGAATAGGGTTCATGTTGAAAATAATTGTTTTCTCTCTTTTTTTGAAATTTATCTGTATGAAGATGAAGAAGTAGAAAGACACCCTTTTTTCCCGTAAATTAATCCCTCCTAAAAATATACCCCTTCCAATTCAAATGTTTGATAAAGGTTTTGAAAATGACTTCACTGAATTTTCTGAAATTAAAACATAGTTGGGATCTCACATTGTTTTTGTGGCTTTATAATCTTCCTCAATCTGAAAAACATAAAATCTTAATCAATACAGAATCTGCTGAAGTGTGACAAATGAATTAGAACTACCACAGTTTGGGGCTAGATTTTTATAGTAAATTTTAAGTTCCGAAAACGAAAAAGGATTGTTTTCCGAAACGTTAACCTTTAAAGAAAGCTCAGTATCAATAAATGAATTTTTCAATTGATTTTTTTCAATTTCTAGACAAAAGTTATGAATCCGACAAGTTACTGACTAATTAGACTTTTCAGTAGTTTGTATTACACAGTAACTTTTCAGGGTGAACTTTTCAGGGTGAACTTTTCAGTTTGCATTTTACTAAACTTCAACAATTCTCTATTAATTCAGCTTTTATTATTTTCAAAGTATGGAAGGTTATGAACCCAAAAAAACAGTGTAAAATATTGAGTTCCCCACAAAAAAATGTCTCCCAAAGAATAAAGTTGAGATCAGTATTGCATACCGTATGATTGAATCAATTTCCTGAATTGGCAATAATGTTAACAAAGTGTTGAGGTGGTATTCTTTTTGTGTGCTGTTAATTAACTAGTTTTGATTCTTGGGTAGAAAGACTGATACAGTATCTTTTTAGTCAATTCAGAGGACACGCCTATGAAATGGAGCATAACGGAATCCTTTGGTACAAGCAAAGCAACAAAAGGATTGAGTCTTCTGCGAATGTGTGGCATTGATTCAATAATCACTTCAAACTCCTGTAGAGATACAAATATTACATACAAGTTTGTAGGAATAGTCGAAAAATATTGTTTGAATTATACAAAACACATGAAATAAATTATACACTCAGGGAAACATGAGTAAAATAATTGAAGCATGAAAAAATGTTCAAAAAATATTCTGATGATGGAAATGATACTATTTTGAGTTTTCATATTGTCGGAAATGAAAATCTATGTTTATTTATAATATTCAATATTATCAAATACGAACATCAATATATGTATTCTGTTTCGTTCGGGAAATAAATATCTACCTGTTGAATCAGGCAATTCCTGTCAACATTCTGAATACGAACCGTAGTTTTGAAAGTAGTGTATGTCAATCAAGTTGTTTGAAGAATACGTCTGCAATTTTGTTCCTGACGTAATTCTTTCCTAAAGTTGTCAATTCATTCCGAAGCCGCTGAGTAGTTTCTGGAATACGTAGTTTTTCTTTCCACGTATAACCTTCCCTGCAACTCAGCGTTATCTCTAATAGGTTGAAGGCCTAGGTTTTTGTGTGTTACTAGGAATATTCGAGAAGCGTTCAAACCATGATTTACTGACTGACGCAAAAATGAAAGTATTCAACGTGTCGAGGATTGAAACCCGAACTGAAGAAAATTATGATACATGAAAAATGTAGATGGGAGCATTACCAGTGGAGAATAATTCCTGGGTTTATGTGTACAATGAATGTGAGATGCCAAATTTGTTACCGGAGGATGCTGCACCTGAGAAAATAGTGGATACTTGGGTCAAGAATGAGAGTAAGGACAAGTCGGATATAATTTTTTCCGCTGAACTGAGACAATTGAAAGGTTGTACAAGTTTTCGAAAAATATAGTGTAAACTAGAAGGTTTTTGTTAGTCCAAGGGTCCTGCTGAAAAGGCAACACTCCTTAAACTACTGACACTTCAACGCATGGATGATGGAAGTAACGTGCATGAACTCATTGATAAATTTTTTGATTATGTTGACATGCTATGTGAAATGAAATTAGGGATCAATCCGGATCTTCTGGAGATAATGTTACTGTCAGTCTACCTTCATGCTTCGAAAACTTCAGATGCGCCATCGAGTCTCGCAACGAATTAATTTCCCCTGATATTCTTCGAGTGAAAATAATTGAAGAATATGAGGCACGAAATAGTGAAACTCGTACTAGAGTACATAATGCAGTGTATAATGCAACAGCAAACCCTCTTGTTCGTCAGCTAATTGTAACGTAAACATTATCTTTCGAACATCGGAACTCTTTCAAAGTGGTCATAATGATAATAGACAGAGTTGGTGTTTAGATAGCGGTCCTACATCACATTTATGCAGTGAACTGAATGAATTCACATACATTTCCGAACCTGAACGCGGTAGATTGAAATAAGCGCATGATGTTTCTACAGAAATCATTACTAAATGTTGCGAAATTTATTTTGAAGTTTGTACCAAACTATTCTGTAATATTTTTTTTATATTGAAATGTTTTTCTGTCGAAGGAAGGAAGTAGTTGTCAATTTTTGCGAATGTTCAAAAGTCAATAAAGAGTAAATGAGTTTTGCCAATAAACCGCATTGTTGTTAGGGTTTGCAGTATTCATTGTACGAACAGTAGATACACATTGACAGCTTTCATTGAACTGAGAGAACCGGAGTTAAACGGGTAGTTTTCCTTCTGGACTCTACATTTTTTTGGTGACCGTGAAAGGACAATTATCATTGAGACTGTTCAGATTACCCTTCAAGTACTTGCTGTTCTTTCCGAAGTAAAAGTATGTTAAGTATTAAAAAAATACTTTTGTTTTACGTAGATCATCAACTTTACTAACAACTGATCTCGATAAGTTATTATCAGCAGAAACATATATACTACGACTTGATACAAGCAAAGATAGAAGACATGCAAGTTGTAGATGATAAAGTTTACCAGGACCTTCTGCAGAGTGATGCTACCGAGGATGAGTTATTGGGATTGATGTGGGATCCAGTACGGGATACACTGAATAATAATCTGAGCTGCCTAAAGAAGGTGATGTCACAAGAAGAATACATCACCAAAAGACACTAAAAAAGGTGATGTCACAAGAAGAATACATTACCAAAAGACAGAATTATGCTTTAGGTAATGTATTCTTCTTGTGACATCACCTTTCTTAGGCAGCTAGGATTAATATTCAGTGTATTTCGTACTGAATCCCACATCAATCCCAATACTGACACACTTACTACATCTTTATCGTTGTAGTTACTGTCCTTTCTAGTGAACTCCCACCCTCTTGAGTCAAACTTACCCTCTGCCAGAATCATAGTGGCTTCTTTCAAAAACATCTTGAGAGTCAAATCATCAGAAACACTTGTAACGCAGCTGTCGACTCAAAATCCTTCATTTTCCAGCTTCACGAGAATATCTCGTGTCGCCGCTTTCAGTCCTTCTTAACATTTCTTCAAGGTGATGTTTAATGGTTGGTCCTAACAGAGAAGGGCTACTATTAACGCCAAAAAACAACTCTACTGTGGCGATCATCTTGATCAACCCACAAGGAGCGAAAAAAATCACTCTCGTGAAGACTAATTGGCAAAAATACCTCACAGATGTCTGAAACTACTCTAAACTTGTACTCTTTAAATTTAAGCAGAATTGGGGAAATCAATTCGATGAAATTTTGACCCTTTTCCAAATGATCATTTGAAGAAAGCTTGTCTTTCTATGAACAGACGCATCAAACACAGGCCGTATCTTTGTTGTGAGGCTATTTTCTTTCATGACTGGTCTGTGGGGCAGAAAATGAATGCAATTTTTGTCATGTTCAGATGAAATTATCTCAATTATTTCTTCTTCTAGCTACTCTTCAAGGACTTGATCATAAGATCGAACAAGGTTTTGATTTTGTGATTTTTGAAGAAATAACAAGGTTGTTCGTATAGCATTATTGAAAGCAAAAAATTCTGTAGTGCCTGTGGTAGACATGAGAGCCCCATAAGTCATTCGCCAACACATTTCAACATTCAATCCAACCATATCGCATAACCGCAGGGAACGTGCACCACGCTGCCTTCATCTGCCAAGTAATCTCTCATTCACCGAAATGCATGAACACTTTAAAAAAAAAAAATCCCAATTTTGAATGTTCGTATGAAAAATACCGGGTAGTGGCAAAGAAAATGAATGTGTCACCTGCTAACCTTGGGCATGAAGAATGCGAGAATTGCGAGGTTTTTAACTTACATAATAAAAGTCATACAAAGAACAATCTCGATGAAAATTGTGATGTTTGTATAACGTGGAGCAAACATATTGAGAAAGCAAACAAATCTCAAGTAAAATACAGAGAAGATGCCGCAATAGATAAAGAAGTAGGAGAAATAGTGTATTGCGCAGATTTAGAAAAAGTTATAATGTTATTACGACTTGAGATGTTCAAAAGTGCGATTTTCACAAATCGTTCAACAGTGTACAACGAAAGTTTCGTTTCAATTGGAAAGAAAAGAAACAGCAAGCCATTTGCAGCTCTTTGGAATGAAACATTTTTCAAACGAAACAAAGAAAAGTTGATCAGTACATTTCACCCGTTCTATATTAGCAAGAGAGGCGTTCTGAAAATTACTTTATGGCTCAACAATTGCACAACGTAAAACAAGAATTGGACATTATTTTCATTTTTACCCACAAACAAGTGGAGTTCTCCACTTCGTGGGGTCCAACCTGATTTATTCACTATATATACTTTATCCATTGTATTACTCCTGTATTATTCCAAATGGTGAATAAATATTATTATCGTTATCATTAATATATATTGTTGATTTCAATGAAATATGTGCCAATAAAATTAATATGAAATACTTTGTGTAGGGCCATACGTTTATGGCTGCCGACTCCTTTCATCACAGAGTGGAGGTTTCCATGACAAAAATGGTCAACAAGCTTCATGATTTCTCAGATTTTGTGAAAGTCGTAAAAGGTGCTGCTCATAAAACCGAGGTCTTGCCAATGGAGCTACAGCAGTTTTACATTTGAGAAGATTTTTCCTCACAATACAAAATAACTCGTACAGAACCGAGGCCATATTTACATGATATGGTTCAGGTCACTGTCCACATATCACATATTGAAATGTATTCGATAGTCCATCAATTGATCTTGATTTTTTAACCGCCAAGATGACAAAAAATGGAAAACTTAGGGCACCCAAAAAACAAACAAAAGTTATTGGAGTTATGAAAAATCGGTTGCAATTCTGGGACACTCTTCCAGATCCAGATGAAAACTAGACAAAATTTATGTTTTTCTATTTGTATTCTAGTTTACTTTTGGGTTTATTTCCAGTATGAATATGTATTATTTTCTGAAAAATTCTATATTCTTCATGTATTACATTATCAATAAACCGTTTTCAAGTAATTTTTTATTTATTATTCAATCTCCTATCCAAGTCCATGTGGTAAGAAACAGAATCGAACGTCATCTATTAACTAATTGTTAGTGCAAAGAGACGTATCTCAATTTGTTTTCACAATTCCTTAGCCAATTAGCCGTATCTCAGTTTAAAACTGAAATAGTAGTTTAAGTAAGACAAGTTGATTACCATGTCATTGTCGTCTCAATCTTCACTGTATTTACCCAAAAACAACATAAAAAATTTGACTATGTAAGTGCGGTTTTGAAATTTATCAAAATTTCTTATATCTCAAAACAATAAAATTTGAGATACGCCTTTTTGGCTCAGGAGGGCAGTATTGTGAACTCTCCTAGAGATCCATAGAGATCAGATAACGTCAATACATCTACAGATGAGCTCTGAATTTGAATACTCACTTTACTCAATCTTTCCAAAATAGCACTCCAAAATACGACCATGAATGCAGTTTAAAATTTTTCCAATTTGATGCAGATTCCTTTCGTCTCACTTCGCGGGACGGGTTTCTCTGTAGTGTCAAATGTATTCAAAAACACTTTAGTGTGAGATTTTCACTATACAGTTTTACAAAAACGCAAAACGTGTTTCGCGTGTCTTCACTGGCGTGAATTCAGCTCTTTTATAGTCAAAATCTGAAATTGAAATAAATCACTGGACTCGTATGTTAACACAAACTTCAATTCCATTGATTTATTTTTGAGCCAGATCAAACAACAGAAAAAAATAACGTCACATTCCTGGAAAGTCCGCCTGCATATTGCCTCCTTTCCATATAAATGATTATGGAGGCTGAATCGTATTAGATTGAACGAAGGAAAAGCGATTGAACGCTCATATTTTTTGCATCTACATACCTTACAGGTAGTGCTTGGAGTATGTTCGAAATGGAACGGAAATTTAAAAAATGGATTAGTTCCTACAAACCTCTTAGCGGATATTGAATATTTCAGAAGTTGCGAACGAGATACTGGTATTCAGTATGGAATTTTATGAATTTTCAGCTAGTAAAATCAATAGTCAATAATGACCGAAGGCCAGAGATAAATCTTTCATTGTTTTCAATGTCGAATATTTCTGATATCTCACTCATTTATGTCCTAGCATAATTTGAGTTTTCTAATTCAATACTCACTTCAATCACTTTCTAGTTTATATTTATTTGTATTATTCTGGCAGATTCTTCTCCTTTTGATTTTTTTTGTATTCCACTTTTTACCAGTCTTCATGTCTGTCACTGCAATCATTTGAATTGTGCAAAATATTTCAGAGAATAGGCAGAAGGACTATGAAGCAGTCGTATCAGCTTTGGAGGTCAGGTATGGTAGTGAAAACCTTCAAGAGG
>WOGR01008095.1:0-12023 GCA_015342045.1 Leptinotarsa lineolata | reverse complement strand
TTGAATAAGTGTACCACTGGTTTATTAGTTATTACCCACCCACGCAAAAGAGATTTTAATAAAACACAAGGACGTAACAGTGGTGACGGCGGCGGAATTATTAGTGGTACTGAAGACAAGCCGATTAATTGTGTATGGTGAATACTCGAGCGAATAATTACAAATATTCTCGAGTACTCAAAAGAACAAGAGAGAAGAAGCTCTTGACTCTCCATGTTTTTTGATTGCGTCATTCCAAATATAAGTGACATACGATAGAAGATCGCGTGTTGATCTTTATTTTCGAAAGCCATATTGATGATCGCTGAAGATGTTGAAGCCTTTCAAATATTTAAGAATATGGTGGTTCACGGCTTTGAGAAATTTTTACTATCATTTTCGCATTTAGGGATTGAAAATTAACAAAGAACTGCCTTTGGTATTACAGTCATGAATTGGCTGTAAAGTAGTGAATTTATTATTTTTACCTTGTTACTAGTTTTCTTTCTATATTCAAACTGACTTGCAACAAACATTTAACAGTAGAGTTGTCAAATAAATCTATCTACATATCTATCTATCGTTCAACAAAATTCGCCTTTACCTTTAAATTGCCACGTTTGACCATTTCAACAGAAACCGTACTAGAAATTTCTCGAATAATTCAGAGCAAGATAATTGTGTACAATGCAGAGAAAGTTATTTTTTTTTCATTTATATGCTCAAGGGAAACTCATATTAATGAATGAGTGCGGTGGCTACCAATCTGCAGAATGCTTTGTGGAAATTTCCTTTCATGTGATGAGACTGCTGAATGACGAGTATGAGAGAGGAATGTTTCTTGACATATTCGCTCGTTTGCTGTGTACACTAGCCAAAGATATATCTGGTTGCATGAGTACTGTGTGATTGCCGTTGAATGTACTTGAAATTGATAATATATATTCAAGGTTGCCGATTTCTCAACTAATACTTTTTCAACAAAATAATGCAGCGGGAGGCCGAAACGATTTCGTCACATATTCATGAACTTTTGGATTATGAAACTACTTTCCGTTAGAAATACTGAATTACACAAAAATCAGCTCTTCTTTAGTTTGCATACTTGATATTGGCAATGGAGTACAGAGTGAGACAAATTGGAATTTTTCAAAGAAAAACTCTTATTTTCAAACTAGATAGATGAAAACTGATGGTTGTGTTTGCGAGTCAAATTTTATGACGAAGTCAATGATGAAAACTGCATATCGCTATCTGTCATCGATTCTGAGTTACAGTTGCTGTTACTTTTTTTCTATCAAACATTCCTTGTTTCTATGAAAATATTTGCAAAGAACTTTCCACGTAGAATTCAAAGGTCTAAAAAACTAATTTTTTCAAATGAGATATCAATAGATATTGGTGGATTTTTTTCAATGAGACCACCCCGCACATTTCAATAGAGTTTGAAATCACCTTCCGAAAAAATTTGCGCACTTGATGTTTTGCTAGAGTCATCTTTGAAATACAGAGCTTTATGATTTTTCCATGTAGACTTTGAATTCACTGACAACAATTTATACTATATTCACTACTGATAAATGAAACTTCAACAATAATAATAGTGATAAAGAACAAACAGTGAAATATATTTCTTCAGAAAAAGTATTCGAGATGTCTACCAGCTTCTCCTACACACAGGCGATACATTTTCTGCACGTTTTTTGCAGAAATAATCAGTTCAATAGGAGCGAAACAGGCGAAACTGCCGCATCCAATTCGTATCTAGAATTAGTCAGAAATTTAAATAGGTGAAAGTCTATAGGTGTTAGGTCCAGTGACCTGGCTAGCCAACGATTAGGTCCTTGGTTGGCTATCCAATTATTACCAAAATTTGCATCAAAAAATTGGTGACAATTGCAGCGTCGTGAGGCGAAGCTCCGTCTTGTTGAAAATATATTTTTCTGCCCACACACTAAATCCAAATCTTCCTTGACGTCTCTGCTCCACAAAAGAATAAGGATTTTGTTGTGCCAAGTATAAGAATTGCAGAAGTTGAAAATGCCGGCACTGCTCACACAAGCTTCGTCTATCCAAATACAATTCAACCGAAAATCACACAATCGATTGAAACTTTCCAAGAACCAGGAGCTAAAAGCCATACGTCGTTCAGTCGTTCAAAATCTTCTGGTCTGATGGAATTCCTCTGGTCCTGTATGGCTCAAATTTGTGTTTTTTGGAAATCCTTCTAACGTTAGTTCTTGGTAGGCATGTTGATATTTTCAAATTTCGCGTTGACGTTTTGAGATTATTTTCAACAGCTCTCAAAATGACTATTCCTTCCAACTTCTTATCCCATAACGACAGAACGTCAATGATTTCTTGTTTCATAACTGGTTTCACTCTATTTGCATCTAATGATAATTCATTTAGAGCCAAGGAAATCAATAAACTTAAAAATTCAAAAATTCTAATGAATGACCAACTGGAATTAAATAGATCACCGTTATTGAACCCGTTTTCGACGAAGTATTACTAAATATGTCATATGCTTCAGGTAATTATAATTGAGGAGGTACCTTAGGTCTAGGTAATTTAATCGAGTGATTACCTGTAGAGGTAGCCTCAATTGTAGATACCGGGGAGATATGAATATTAGGTTAGGAAGTAACTTTTAGTAAACAATTCACTTCTAAAAAAGCTACTCTGATAGCGAAACATATTGTTTAAATAAAGTTCGTGGAGATCAATTCGTAAGGTGTAGTTTATGAAATTATGAGGAATATTTTTCAATGTGAATGAGCATTATTATTATCACCATCAACTGAAGGAAATTTTGCTGTGAAAAAATAATTTCAACAGAGTCATTCTCTGTCTCAACTCCAAAGAGCAGAGATCATGAATGAATAGTTTCAACATCGCATATCAGTTTGAAAACATTAGAAGCAATGAGAAGTGGAATTACCGGCAACTCGTGATCATGATTTCGCTGGTGAATGAGAAAGTTATCTCCCTGTAAATTTTTACTTTCTGTGTTCACCCATGTGGCTTTCGAATTCAGTATAGCCCAATACACGTTCGCTGTGTTTTCTAAAACACAAATTTTCCCCGCCTCTGATGAGTTTTATCTCTATGCCTTGAACAATCTGTTCCGTTTACGATTCCATTATTCTTGTGATGGAACAAGAGAGATTAATCCCAGCGAAATATACTTTGGTACGCTGCGAATAGTAGTGGACAATGGTCATTGTCGTATTTCCCGAACTACTCTTTTCACGTTTACATCACGTTCGTTTCGTTGATGGATTCTACAAACGGGTAAAACTTTTAGTGAGATGAATAGATGATAAACCGACGCTTGAAAGCTATTCTGTGTAGTCGGTAGGAGGTTTGACGTCATCCCGTTCTGACAGAAACGTTCAGATTTTCTGCAAAAGCCGATCAGTTTCTACAAAACATACTGTGGTCATTTATCATTCATACGAGGACTCTTCCAATAATTAGGTAATTGTTCAAATTTGGCGGGCTACGTACATGCGATTGGCGATTTTTTAATTTTTCTTATGTTGGTACTCTCGTTCATAGTTTCAGCTGCTGAGCATGTTGAGTTTGATGGTGGGTGGCATAAAAGTTAGAAGTGTTGTGAGTGCTCAACGATTTCCTGCTGTCGAAAAAAATTGATAAAAGAAATTGCATCAAATGTTGTGTTGAAAATGGAACCAAGTGCTCAAAAACACTCGAAATGTTGACAGTGGCATATGGTGATTGTACTCTGAGTCAGAAAAATGTTTACAAGTGTTAGAAGCTTTTCACAGAAGGTCGAGAAGATGTGAATGAGGACCCTCTTCCTGGACGCCCTAGCACATCGACAACTGATGAAAATGTTGAGAATGTGAAGACTACTATTATGTAAAATCGTTGAATCACTATCAAAGAAGTTGCTGAGAATAGGCATGAAGTGTATAGCAGCGAAGTTCGTTCCAGATTGCTGAATTTTCACTTATAAAAACGTCGCACGAGCATCGCTCAGGAGTTGTTGAATGACGTCAACGGTGGTCCAGATTTGCTTGAAAGGGTCATAACTGGTGATGAATTATGGGTATATGTTTATGACATCGTAACCAAAGTCCAATTGTCCCCATGGAAGAGCCCAGGAAGGCCAAGACTGAAAGAAGCACCCCAAGTTCGATCAAAAGTCAAGGTTTCGCTCTGTGTGTTCTTCAATCACCGTGGCGATTAATTTTTGAGAAAGAAAGTTTTTGGCTTTCTACTACTTCATCTTGATATAAAGAAATGTGGGAACCTTCCAAAGAAAGGAAGAAGGAATCATTTTTAAAAGGAGGTACTCTAAACAAAGATGTGCTGATCAGAAACAAAATGGAAGAAAAATCCTTTCTGAAACAAATACTTTCATATAAACATTGAATTGCACGAAAGAAAAAATTCTTTAGAAACAAATACTCTCATTTGAACACAGAATTATACAGAAAACAATGTTTTCTACTCAGTTTGTATTCCAAACATTCGTCATAGATTTGAATCAGATATCATTCAGAGGATTTCTACACAATATTCTATATGAAATGTGAAAAATTTCACTCACATGGAACTCAGCCATCCTCACTGGTAAACACCGATGTTTCGCCGTAAGACAATTGCCTTGGGGCTCTTCAGTATTAACCATGACCACTCCCCACACCATGAGGCTAGTGACCATGGTGTCTAGAAATCACGTGCCTCAAGCAGATCCTAGGCAATAATGAAAGCCTTCTGAATTTGTACCGCCTAGGTTTCTGCCTCCATGCGGCGAGCTGGCATGATCTTAAAATTTCGAGAGTGGGTGGCAAGGGCATCGTTCAACCTAGGTTCATTCAAACCCCAATAATCAGGACAACCATCTCAGCAGAGTCTGTCGAGTTCGAAGAGAAAAGTCCGATACTTCATCCATTTTCCTCTGTATTAGAGCAGTTTTAGTCACAGTAAATGATTTCGAGCTGAATACCTATAGTAAATAATGCCTACCTGTGTTTATTCATACAAGCATCAAATGGACATAATTGGATAGACGACAAATGTAAACCTAATGAACATAAACCCAAGTTTTTTTGACAGTAATGAAAGTAAATTATAATTGCTGTTTATGTTTCGATTCAAGCGTACTTTAATTCAATGGCGTTCTCAGCTAACAACCTGCTGAATTCACTGAAGTTACTTTGTTGGTCATGTTTTCCGCTAGGAAATCTGACGAGGGAAATGTACTCGCAATGTAACATGATGCAATTAATCTAACATTGATGAAAATTATACACCAAATGCATAGTTATAATGGATATGTAGAGCACATTACACATCTGTTAATGAACGAGTTGAAATTCAACTCTCTCTCTCTCTCTAAGTTTTCTTGGCTTTTGCTTCCGTACGGAGCATTCAAACCCTAAAAGACGAGAATTATCTGAAGATACAAACAAAATGAGAAAACTTTTCTGAGATGAAATATCTCTAGATTTGTGCCTTATTGAGTTTTTCATGAATTTTTTATCGATTATTTTTTTTAAATCGATATCATAATGAAAAAATTGAAGGACACATCACAAAAACAATGTTTTGCAGCTATTAAACACTTGTTCCCGACAGCGCCAAAAGTGACAGCCATGGAATTATTATCTATCTGTCATTATTCTTGAATCATACGTCAATCTCATGGTCTAGTTATGCATCTTGTTATGAGTTTGAGTTGTCCCAAACTCAATCAATTTCTTGGGCTCAACAATTAGTAGAATGAACAACAAACATGATTTTTCAATGAATCATAAACCATCCTATATGGATATTACGATACATTACGATTCTACCCATCCATATCAACACAAAGTAGTATCTTATAATAGCATGATTCACAAATCAGTCAATGTTCCTCTTTCAATAGATATTTTCAATAAAGAACTCAATATCATCAAGCAAATTGCAGTAAACATTGGGTCTAAAGCTGAATCAATAGACAAAATACTTTTCAAAAAAGTCTACGCAAAAGCTATTCGAGACATTTTTCCTACTAATAAGTCAGACAATCAAAATCAAAGTTATAGAACTTTAACATACTTTGGACAAACAAGAGAAAAAGTGGCTTCATTTTTGATATAGAACAAGTAATACGTTGGGAAAGCTAGTTGAAAATAATAAAGACAAAATTACTTTAGACTTGAGTGCATTAATTTTCAACTCATGCACATGTGATACCTCTACTAATCGGTTTATATCTTCAGATATAACTTTTTGAGCCTCAAACCAATCTTCTGGAGCAAATGAGTGATACAGCTGTGTATCGTCAGCATAAAAGTGAACTTTACAAGATGTCATGCTCGCAATGAAATTACTTGTATACATACTAAATAATACGGGGCCAAGTATAGACCCTTTTGGAACCCTACAAGTGACGTTTTCTCTCACTGACTGACCCACAGCTGTCTCCACATATTGACTCCTTTCGTGTAAATAGTCACGCATAAGACTAACAGCACTGTCGGAAAAACCTATAAAATGTAAAACAGAGAGTAATATTTCGTGGCTTATCGTATTAAATGCCTTTGAATAATCTAAGAGAATAAGAACATCTGTCTCTCTCATAACATTATCAACAATGTTAAGTAAGGCTGTAGCACAACTGTTTCCCGGTCTGAACCTCGTTTATTAAGAAGGCAATATAGAATATTTTTCTAGATGATGTCTTATTTTAATGTTCATGATTTTCTCAATTACCTTCGACAGACATGGTAGTATACTAACCGGGCGGAGGTCATTTGTAACTCAATACATCACTCATCTTAGGCAATGAAATTATCCGTGACACTTTCTAGTTATCAGGAAAAATACCTTCCAGTAGACAAGAATTGCATCTATGAATTTCTTCGATAGTAACTGTCGAAAAATGAAAAACTTCCCCAAATTTAGATTTTCTGTTTTGAATATACTTATTCAGAAAATTTTGTTCAGGTTCAGAGTTATTCGATGATGACTGTATAAAGTGCTGATTTATTCTGTTAGGGTTATCAAGACATTCGGGCATGGATATAGTTGTTTTGCTGTGTATATTCAAATTTCGTAATCTCTTCCACAGAAACTTACTACCAATTTGGTTTTTTTCACAGAATTCTACATAGCATTCCTTTTCGTTACGGACAGCTATATTTACACGATTTCTGAGTTGTTTATAATACTTCCAATGACTTTCGTCCTGCAATTTTTGTTTGTAATTACGGTACCAAATCTTTTTCCCTGAGTTCAATCATTTTTTTATAACATCTGTAATCCAAGGAGGTTTTTGATATTTAATGGAAATTGTTCTCAAGGGTGACAATATGCCAAATATGTTCAATATCAGGTCATTTACATAAATTACCTTGTGATTAATATCTTCAATATAATAAACATTTTCAAATGGAACATCTCGTATAATTTTTTTCAAGAGGGTTTTATCTAAATGTTTAAGATTCCTGAAATCGAACTGATTGTATTCCCTTCCCAAAAAAAAGCTTGAATAACAACCCAAAAAAATATAAATTATGTGATGAATTGCTACAAGTCAATTTGAGAGTCTGATGGCTAGTCAAAAATCAAGAAGGCTGAATCTTACTGGAGTTTTATTCCAACACCAAACCGTTATTTTTAACACCCCGACACGTGTTTCGATCATCAAGTGATCATCTTCAAAGGTTCTAAAACAGTGCTTCACAAGTACCAAGGAGGCTGAGAAGATGAAAATGGTATCATATGCATTCTTCTCAAATTAAAGGACATTTAAATTCAAAATAGCCAGTGCTCATCTTCCCGATCTAAAGTTGGGTTCTCAATAATTACGATGTTTGCTCCATGTAGTGAGATCTCAAAATATGCACCAATTAGAATAAAGTACCAAAGATAATGAATATCATTTTTATAATAGGTCGCTCACTTTAAAAGAAGCGCAAAATAAGCTCTTAAAGAAATATTCTCATTGGGCGATGTTCCAACCAATAGTATTTAAATATCTTCCAAATAGACTAATGAGTTGAACCACCGCTAAATGCGCAATAGACATCGCTGAATTAATTCACTTGCCAAATTTGAAAGTATTTGACATATAACAATTATGTCGTTGACTTCCATTAACAAATCCAAAGTATCAAGGTACGGATGAAAAAATACGATATGTCATTAATACTGATATTCCAATTAATGACTACAGTTTTAGCATTTACCAATATTTCCTTCAATATAATCGTCACAAAACTTTATTGACCGTGAATTTGAAGGTTCTCTGGCCTTGAGGTCTGAAACACAGAATTCAAAATTATATTTTATGAGTCCTGCATGTAATTTGGTGATTCCAGACAGGGTCGTTATAGTGCTGAGACATGTAAAACCATTTTTATGTAAATATGTTTGTTGTGAATGAGTGGAATTTGATATGATTTACGTAGATATCAATAACACTTTTTAAATGAATAACTGACGTTCTGTTTCGCGTTTCTTTAATTGACATCTGACAACTTGATAACTTCTAGAATAATAAAATAACGAGTGTTCCAAAGATATAAATACATGTAATATACCACAATGGTCAATGCAGATATCCGATTTCACTTTGACCCTTAAAAGAAGTAAAGAAAGTTCCTAATTATCCCACCTATGTCTTTACGGAAAACAAACTTAAATTTTCACCTTTTGTTTAAAATATTAAATCCTTTTATAAATAACAATATCATTATCACCTCCAATTTATGAAAAATTATACAATAATCAATAGAACATAAAAATTGTAAAAATTACATTATATTAGGAAATAATCCAGGGAGTCAAATAATCCAGGGGAGTCACTCCTCAGCGTCAGGGAAAACCCTGAGAATTAACTAGACAAGAAAATTTGTTCCGAGGTTTCCGCTAATCGAATTATCCTGTCTTATAAAGAATAACATATCAAGTAGAGAGTCAGCTGAAGCATACTTCGCAAGTCGTAACTGTCTGTCTGAATCTCAATACATCAAGGCATCAGACATCATTTGATGTTTATTCATACTGTAACTTCATCTACATACAGTTGAATTGAATCTTAAGTGCAAGTGTTTAATGTTTTCAACATGTGATAGTGTTATAATATAGTTATGAAAAAAAACTGATGAAATATATTGTAACACAACCATGTGAAATTCATGTAGTCTTTCAAACATAATTCCACGAAATTGAGATTTCATACTGCAAATTATTCTACATGAAATTGATTTGGATCTCAAATATGAGTGTTCAATATATTCAACATGTGTTTAAACTATCATGGTAGTGAAATAAAACTGGTAGGTATAATGTATTTTGTATTACGTGAAATTTTGGCAGTTTTTCAGACATATTCTCAGAATCCTCTTGAAGTTATTTTCTCAAAAAAGTAAATAAAACTATTTAAATGTTACCCAGGTACATTCAACTGACATTTTGAATATTCCCTACTTTTTTAGTACTTTCCACCTTCATCGTTAAATATGTTGGTTTATCTGATGACAAGGATTAAATAATTAAGAACTCATCTCTTTTATTTCAAGGTTACCTGAAGTATGAAAACTCTAGAGAAAGCCATTATATAGCAAAACACATATCGCGGTTTTGTAAACTTTCCAGTGAAAATCCCACAAAGTGTTACATGAATACGTTGCATTTATTTGACCAAATTTATTTAGTATCTAATTACAGTTGTGAATGTGACTTTCCAGTTATGAATGTGAATTGTAGAAAAACAATTTTATAGATTTTTGTTACCCTTAACTCTGGTATAAATTTGCTTATAAATTAATAGAAATATTTCATATACTCACAAGTGAATTCGTCCCAGTTGAAGTTTTCATTAAGAAAATATATATGTTATAATTGGTTCAAGTTCAATTTTCCAATCATCGTATTTTGAATCCTATGGGAAACTGAATTTTATCCGAAATGTAATCATGCCTTTTGGATTAAAATTGACTTACATATTTGTGTGAACGAATATTACATTAAATAAATTAAACAACGAATACTTGATTTTTTATTATTTCATCAATGTTTTTCCTGTGTTCAATATTCGAATTATAAAACCTAGATGTCGCCACTCCATTAAACTCTGAAACTTCTAGTGCAGCGAAATAAAAATTGGTAGTTCAGAACCAATATCAATTCTCCAATTTATATAGTAATATCTTTGTATATGGAATAGTCTATATACAAAGGTAATATCAAATACCTACAGTAATATCAAAGAGGTTTACCTGTAGATAATACAGTATAATTTGGTATATAGCTAGTAGAGTATCCGTTTCTCGCACTCGCAAAATTTTCTTATACGATATGAGATTCAATTTTGTACATTATTATGTAGCGTACTGCCAACGGGATTGCGAATAATCATGGTACACAAGAGCCAATTTAGTTTCTAAAAGGTTTTGGAAAATCTCAAGACTTGATTTTCTATTTAATAGATGTCGCTAGCAGGTTTAAAACTCGAGAGTTGGTTCATGGACTACTTTCTATTTCTCTCTTGAAAGTTATTTAGAATGTGTGAAACAAAGACAGCAGTTGCAACTTTCTGCATACTGTCAAGAAAACTGTATGAACTTAATTTGCCACTACGTCGATTTTCTATTTTCGTTTGATTCACAGTGAATATTTATATACATCTTTTTCTAACTGGGGTGGGTGTATTCACAAAGTAGTAAAAACAAGTATAATGCTATTAGCATTATACTTGTGGTAAAAATCTTTCTGTTGGTGAATTCTCTTTTCAAACTAGTTCAGTCCAATTCTCTAGGAGTACGGTTCTTTTCGCGGAAAATATTATTTCCTGTCTCTGCTACACAAAAAGACGATACCTAGATATCTATTCAAATCAGTATTATCAATCGGTATTATGTGTCCCCACAGAAAATGTCGCGTTTCAGAATTGAAACTGGATTCCCAAGAAAATGTTAGGGCAGACGAACAGAATTACGAAATATTGTAGGTAAGTTTATTACAGGTGTTTTGATTTTCTATAAATTTTAATTTTTCGAAATGATGTTTTGTTTTATAAATCATTTGTCCTATTCCATCTTCCCTTGAATTTTAAAAACAAAAAATATTTTAAGAATTTATCCCCCCGAAAACAAGTTTGAACGTAATTATTGTAATGTATTTGTAACTATTACTTTCATGAGCACAAGGCCACTGTAAATGAAATATTGTCCATTGATTGTTGAATTATTTTATTGAAAGACGTGAGGTGCTGTTTTTGTACATATATAGATATGAGTAGGTCCGTATTATTTAGATAAAATGAAATTGTATAGGTCGAGTTCCAAGCATATTTTATTGAAGGTACAAATTGGGCAGGTCGGTGTCAAATGTTCGTTTTAGTATTGATTTCACACCATGTCCTTGTCTAGCAACTGATACGGGTATCGGGTTAGCATTCCACTCTGGACAGACAAACCACACGTGGCTTTTCCTACTTTCATAAATTAACTATAAAATTTTCAGTTTTTCCAATACTTATCAAACAAATGAAAATTAAGTAACAACTAAAGTATTTCCTATGTATATTTGAAATATACAGGGTAAAAAATAATACCTTGAAAAATTCATTAGCTGAACAAGTTGCAAAGATGAATTTGAAGAAATATAAAAATGAGCAAATAAAAGTAGAACTGAGAAACAATTCATTTGTAGAGACACTGAAATTTAATTTCATTAGGATACGAACCCTGGAAATGGATATTAACATTTTCAATGCTGGAGATTCGCACTCTTGAAAGGTTCGATGGTAAGGCGCATACCCAATCATGCACGTACACAGGGCCGGATTTGGGGGAGGGCAGGCGAGGCTACTGCACCGGGTCCTCCACAAGAGAGAGGGCCCCACAATGAAGATATAAAAATATCAGCAACGTTGATCGAGCATTTCAATGGCAATGTGTAATTTATACCCATGAAAGAGATACTAAATAAGTAAAAAAATCCAAAAAACTTCTCGCTTCTTCGATTATTTGACGATATCAATTGAATGGAAATTTTTCTGCCCGCTTCCCATT
>WOGR01008094.1:0-12024 GCA_015342045.1 Leptinotarsa lineolata | reverse complement strand
AAAGTAATTTTCCGATTTCTGTCATGTTGTCCTCACAAGTATTTAAAAAAAAGGTTCGTATTTGTGAATATTTCATTAAGTAAATTTGTTAAAATGTCAGGGATGTAAGAAGAAGAAATTGGCTGATGTTTTGTACGTTCTGGTGATATTTGAAGTTGTTGGTGTTGTAGTTGAAATTGTGACTGCTGTTTCATTTTCAATTCTCAGAATTGCCTCAGTTACGAAACCACAGAGATAATTATTATCCCAAAAATATTTTTGATGAAGGCAATTCAATTCTCTATTGTTGATGAAGTCAGCTTGACTCTATAATGAAGTATTTTAATGACCTCTATTTACGATAATTTCATGATTCGAATGAATTATTTTTTCTATAAATACCTGTTTTTAAAACAAGAACTTTTCTCAATTCCACAAAATGTATAATAATGAGTATTTTTGACTAGCTGATAATTCTATCCTACACTTTTCATTCAAAACCAGTGAAATTTATGGAAAAATTTTATAATTTTCCCTTCTTATTTCATCAGTCTTGAATTTTCTTTGATTCCATTGAATGGAAATATTCCTACTAGTAACATTCAGACAAGAGCAATATTTTGAATGAGGTTTTCCAATATATCTGCTGATGAAGAAGATATATCTCCGATTGAAATTGAAAGGGTTATATTTTTGGGAGTGATTTTTTAAACTCGTCAGTGAACAATCATTGACATGAAACGAAAATGAATAAAAACAATAAAACCCGTGCTGGTAGGCCTTGGCCACAATTTTCATAGTACTTCTATTTTCTCAATCGGTATTTACATGTCCTGTACATAGATTTGACTAATATTGAGGTGGCGTTACCAGATGCAGTTATGACATACTTCAGATCTCATTCGATTTTCCATTTGTATCCAAGTGTTTCATATTCATTGGAGGTGATTCAGTTAACAACGAGTGCATAAAACGTCCACGAGATACAGTGTTCGTCGAAACAAGCGAAGCTTATCTTCTACATAATACAGCCAATGCGTGGCACATTTCCATGAAATATGAAGATGATATCATGAAAATTGAGCTGTTGTTTCTGAATTGACGTTACACAACAGAACAGAAATTGATATTGAAATCCTGCCAGTTGAGGGCGATCATCAGATTGATCTATCGTTTACAGTCGAGTTGAGAAAATTTTATATTTAGTATTGTTTATGGAAGATTTGTGAGCAAGGTCATCAGGACTAGCGTGAATGTTATGCTCTTCGTAAGAACAGCAGCCAGGAATCTCTGTCCAAGATTAACTGATATCAGGGTGGATAAAGTACAACTACTTTTCGAAAACGTAACCAAAAACTTGGGTTCATTTCTGGAAAACGATCTTCGGTTTGAATCAAATCTCTACCAAATTTTGAAGTGGGATTACGCAAATTCCTTCGAAGATGGCAAAGAATTTCACATAAACTAGAGGAAATCAGATGGCTGAATATGGAGAACAGGAGGAAGCTACATTTTGCTAATCTATGTCATAGCTGCAAAGAAGATAATTACCGATACGAACTCACTCAACTTTTTTGTGACAGTAAAGTGGGCTTGAGACAGATTCCTTTGTAGGGTTTATGGAACCATATGATTGTCAACCATATGTTTCTCGGGGAATAGGTTGAAGTTTTTTCTGAAACCACTATGAATTTGTATTTATTTTTTTTCAGCCAAAAGTTGATGTAATCATGTAATGTAACAAGAAACTGTATTCCTATAAAGTCAGGTGCACTCAGAGCATTCAAAAATACAAAAGTGACATCAAGATTTCACTGGAAATATTTCGAAGAACTGATGAAACTGACGAACAGAAACCAATATGAACCCTGAATTATACAAAAAATACTTTTCTTTACACAGTTTGTATTGGAAACGAATGAAAAAAATCGAAAAAAAAAAAGAAAAGTGTTTTTGTATAATTCAGTGTTCATATGAAAGTTATTGTTTCCAGAGAATTTTTCTTTTGCTAATTCAATGTTTATATGAAAGAAGCTGTTTCAGGGGAGTTTTCTCTGCTAGTTTGTGTCTGAAAGTTACTTCTTTGCATGATCTACACATCTATGTATAGATTCACCCCTTTTAAAATTGAATGCTTCTTTCCTTCCTTTGAAAGATTCCAACATTTTTCTGTATCTAGATGGAGTAGTAGAATTCCAAAATCTTTCTTTCCCAAAAATTAATCATTCCTAAAAATATAACCCTTTCAATTCATTGTCAAAAACTTTGTAAAAATGAAATACATTGACTTTTCACTAATTCGGTTGAAAATATGAACTGAACACCAGGACTGCAGGACTACAGGATGGACATGCAGACAATGTAATGAAGAGATGATTGATCATGTTATCATAGCTAGCAAAGCAAGTACTATAGATGATCAAAAATAAGTCCAGAATAGATAAAAATACGAAAACTTGATACAGGAAATGAACTTCTTGAAAATTGTGTCATCAACAGGTGGAAGACGAAAAGCAATCAGTTCAATAGGCTGCAGAATCTGTCGAAGTATTTGAAAAACTAACAAATCCGGCCAGCTTCTTAAGAGTGAAATATTTACTGAAATTCAGCTTCTTGTCGAATTATTGATACAGAATCAAGTATCGCTGTGAAGATTCTGTTACTGACTGAACCTGAATAATTGAAAATGAATATATCATTGTTTTTCATCTTCATTCCACTCATAATATTTTCAAACTCTACCTAGTTATCACAAAAGGAAAGATAGTAAAGTTATGGTGGTCTTTCAGGAAAATCTATATGCTCCAACAAAATCATGTATTTGAAACTTTGTCAGAGGTGAGTTTAATTGCTTGTGTTATCTACCAAAACTTCACATATGTAAATCTTTTCCATATAATGTGAACATTTCAATTTTGATACTTCAAATGTAGTTATTCAGTTATAACTGCATAAGTTTTTATTTGTTACCATCATTTCCATCAACCAATGTTTCCAACCAAATTCACTCAATCGTTCATTCCCTGTAAACCGCACATCACATTAGCTTACTTTTGTGTCACCTTGTCTTTATATTTGAGAACAAATATTTCATTCAATCCATCTCACTAAGATGAACGTTTTCTGTTTCACCAAGTTTCAACTCTGAAAACAGTTTTGAAGACGCTCTAACCTTAAATATTCAACAAGAAACATCATCAATGATATCAAACAAAGAGATTCTCATATACGTTTGAATATAACTTCTGGAACGAGTGGAAAATTTCAGTGCAGACTGATTGTTGGAGTCCAATTAAGTGTTATGACTTACAGTAAAATAGGTTGCTTCGGTATCATCTAGTAAGAAGATGTGAAATATTTTCATCCCAGAATGAATGTCATATTCGTAAACCGAAAACTTTTATCAAACTTAGACATTCTCTTCTTCACTACTCACTAAGAGTTTTTTTATGATTGAATTAAATAATATAATAACCCTCTACCAATTGAATTTGAGAACTACTTTAGTTTCGATTTCGGAAAGAAACTGAAACTATTATTTGGATTTTCTCAATGGGACAAAATAATCTTTTGCTGATTCTTATTGGTTTTTTTGAATGCAATAAGATCCAGCAAAGGATGATTTTGTCCCTTTGAGAAAATCTAAATAATAGTTTCAGTTTCTTTCCGAAATCTAAACTAAAGTTGTTCTCAAATGTATGTCTGTACGAAAGGTATAATTATTTATATTCAGTCGAATATGTAGTAGGTTTTCATAAACAATAACTGAATACAGTGTCATTATTTTGAGATTTTTTAATGTTGGACGGCAAGTTTCATCCCATCTGGCAGAAGTTATACTTCTTACAGCGGATTTCTGTAGAATAAACACATTTTCAAGATGACATTTTGATGCACTGCCCCAGGATATTATTCCATATCTTGAAACTGAGTGAATATGTAGTGAGGGCTGCGTTTTGGTTCACGGATCTTTTAATTATTCTTTTTGCGAATGTTGACCTACTCAGCCTGGTACAAATGTTATTTATATATTTTACTCATTATAAATGTGTGTCAATAAAAACCCTTGAATATTTGACTGCAGTTTTATCGGCTTGGTTTGAGTTTCGTGATTCAAAAGTTATTTCTTCTGTTTTTTGTTCATTTAAAATCAATTCGTTTGATGCAATCCAAGATCGTGCTTTGTCTAGGATATTGTTTAGAGTATGCTGAGGTGTTTCCAGTTCGTTCACTGCTCAGCTCAAGATTGCATCATCAGCATACATGGTAGTTTTAATATCTGATAAATTCAAGAAATGTGGTAGACCATTAATATACACAAGAAAGATAAAAAAACAGAAAAATAATCAAAGCAGCAGAGTCATGAAATACAGAGCAATTCACAGAATTTGGTTCATAAAAAAAAATCAAACGTTACAAAATTGGCCCCACGTTGGGCGCCAATTTTGTAACGTTACCTTACTCTTTCTGAATTCAGAGCAAGATAACGATACCGGTGCCACGACTAGCAGCGGGTGTTGCGGAGGCAAGAGCGTGGTTTAGGTCTTCTATTCTTTAAAGAAGCCCAATACGGGGTGCTGAAAAAGGTTACCAAAACCAAGTCCTTAAATGGGCGCCGTCTACAGTTATGTAAAGGAATTTGGCACCCTTTTCAACACCCGTCACTGTAGATTAACGTTGCTACACAGGGATACGAAACACTTCCAGACTACCAGTAAAACAAAAAAAACGGTGTGAAAAATTTAATGAAAGAAGTGTAAAAATGAATATAAAAAATGGGACGGAGTCTTGTCCGATGGAACCAGATTGTCGTTGGTTCAGAACGAGATTTTTTTAGTCGATGATGGCCTCGATAAGAACTTTTACATAGATAAGAAATTACCAAAGGGTTTGATGCATTGAACCTTACAAAATCATATGGAAATATCATTCTTTCGGACCATCAATTGAACGCAAAACCAAGGACTGGCACTTTCCCACTCTGACTTGGCCAAATATAAATTTCAGGGATCAAATTCACGAATCAAATCAAACCTGCTAATCAAATTTCAGGGATTAAATCAGCATCAAATTTGCTTAAATTTTGCTTGGCAGAACTGGAATAAAAAAACCATTGTCAAAAACATTTCTATTAATTCCACGATTAGCTTCAATTCACAGCTTCATAACATTATTCACTATCGTCCCTATTCAATTCACAACCCATAATTACCTATACTGTTGAAATTCGGTTATGGATGACCATCAAAATTATATTATTTATCACCACCAAATGTTCTCTCTTAGAAAGCCAAGCACAGAAAGATCGTTTCTCAAGTTCATTCTTCTGACTCATCAAATCAGTAACAGTTCAAATTTCAAACTCTTCACTCACCTAATAAAATAGACATTTAAACAAAGTCCACCGATTCTAAAAATGACATCAAAATATGCATCTCTCTGTCTCTCTGTGTCTAACGTCTAAATTGACCTCACACTGTAAAAATGAATTCCCTGACTATATACCATTAGGTACTCTTTGACAATGAAATCTGTTAGTGAAAAAAAGAAGAAGACTATCTATCTGACGCCTAATTGCATATCTAACCATGATAGATACGGAATGAAATAATCAAAACAACTAATATGGCTTCTAAATGTCAATATTCCGATTTATTTTTGTTGAGTAGCGCTACCGAAGACTGTTCAGAAGAATCCAAGATCTGTGAAAATGAAAATGAGAATTTAAATAATGAGTATGTTATAGTTCACAACTTGAGATTGAAAATGAAAAGATTTATTTTGTGTTCAGATTGTGTCACAAACAATATGAAATTACTAATGGAAAAACGGAACGTTACAGGTCCTCATGTAAACCTTCTAAAAGATATCAAATAAATTCCTGGGTGTCTAGATGAGCAGAACATATGAATCGTGGGACAAATCTTTGAATCTGACTTTCAAAATAGGCAGTGTTTATTACTCCATCAGATGAATCTTCTGACCACAATTCCTTGATAACTTCTGAAGTAAATTGTGAATTGATCCAAAATTTTTTTTCTTGTGGTTATTACATAATTTTGAATGATACTGAAAGAAAGGAATTTGTCGCTACTGAGCTCCTCAAATTTCTCTTTGGTGATGGCTCAGTGTAGTACCAATAAATTTTCAAATTATTTGACCATATTTGTATGTAGCTCTGGACGGTAAATATTACTGTCATATCAGCATCGTCAGCTATTTTCCGTCTCTGCATCTACATGAAGTAATTCATATGCACGAGTAATTCGGAAACGTTTCAATCAAATACTCCCTCATTAGTGAATTGTCAGGCAGGGATCTACCGAATAATTGAAAAGATGGCCAGATTCAACCTCAATAATGAATTATCTAGAGAAATATTTTTTGAAAGAGTAAAGTTTTTTCTTGTATGTGGTTGATACTTTGGAAAGTAATATCTTCACGTTCACAAAATCCAGGAAACTCAATAAAAAATAACTCTGACGGAAGACGAAAAAAAGGATTACTTCACGAAACGTAACCATTTGGATGAAGGTAATTATATAATTTTTTTCCATACATTATTCAGATTGTAGGCAGAACCTATTCAGGCTGTACTTTTCAGTTTGATTCAGCTCCGTTTATTTTTCAGATTGTGAAAGTAATCGTCGGAGAATCGCCTCAGACGCCTGTTGTGTTGATGATTTTTTTCTTCAAAATACAACAAAAAAAAATAAAATAAAATGTAATATTATGAAAAAATATATTGTATGATATAGTTCAATTCACATATATAGATATGATTTATGAGTACAGTGAATACAACGCATCAAAATGTGTGTGATAATACATTCTGAACAAACAAAAAACAAAACAATAAAACAAATTACTACAGAGCAAGCTCGTGAATAGTAAGTAGTAATACCAATGTTTAAAGTATGCCTTTAATGCAGCATTTAAGAATGTATTACACAATGAAGGACTATAAACTCTCGAATTTGAGACAAAAGGATGAATAAAGATGGGAGGTAAAGGAGTGGCGATAGATTGTGGTTGGAGATTATGCAGATTATTGCATTGGATGATATAACATTTGCATCAACTGGTTAGAATTTCCAACGATTCATGGAGTAATTTTTAATTTGAAAGAATTGAGAAACTTGAGATCCTTAACTGATGATTTTCGAGTATACTTTGAATATCTCCAATAGAAATGCTGATATTTTCATTAGGACTTCGATAAGTTGCGATTATATTGTAAGCGTTATCAAGCATCTGAACTGAAATTTTTGCAGCAGTAAACGTATTGTCATTGATTTCATGAATTCCATCGCATTTATTTGTAGTCGGTGCTAATATGTGAGTATTATACTCTTCAATGATAAATCCGTCAGAAAAAGAATCTAGCCAGGATTTTGTACAAAATGATGGAAATATTGAAGAGTATACCATCTAAACAGAGTTTCACAGCAGAAACATTTTTTTAAAGGCGATGAAACTGACAGCCATGAATTTACCATCTAGTAGTCATTATTCTGATACTGTCCCAGTCAAATTGAACCATTGAATTTGAATATCCAGATTTGATTGTGATTGAATATTGAAACTTTGTATAAATGTTTATACATGAATTCACAGGTTTAATTTGATATTATGATTACAAGATTGACTCAATTACTTATTGCTTTCGATAGTTCTATCATTTTTACTGTATACTTAAAATTTATTATTAACATTGATCATTTTATAAATAGAGGATTTTGCCACTTCAGTCTGTGGAGATTATACATGACTGTTAAAAATCGAACCATGGAATGAAATATAACATTTGTCATTTCAAAAAAGTATCGGAAAAAATCAGAATTTCTTTTCAATTAGTCGATCAAAAACACACAAGCACTTTAGAAGTAGTCACACTATAAAAGAAAAAATACTATTTACGTTCTAAACTTTGAGAGACATGTACGCATGCATGACAAATGTTGCGTCGTAAGACTGACAACTCCACTGTGGATACGGAGTCATTTTTATTCAAAACGAATGAAACGGAAACCATAGCGTAAAGTTAGTCGAGGTGACACAGAAAACACACACGTAATTCTCTTCGGGAAACGACCAGAGGGATTTGAAAAATCCCTGGATTTATGATTGCTAAGCCTTCCGCTCCTGTTTTGAGGTATGAGCCCACATTTGCTGTATTACGCAGATAGACGAATGAAATCATGATGGGTCAAATGTATTTGATGATGGAAACATTTCGAAGGATCTCCATACTAATATTTATATCAACGAAAATATCATTACAATATATTTCATCAACAGTATTTATACAAAACAGTTAGTGAAATCTTCTTTATCAATCTGAAGACAGGTTGGTTGGGTAACAGGATCAACTTTTTTCTGAGAAAACAATTGTTTTCTTGCCAACGTTTCGAATTTATTTTGATTCCCTTTCGAGGCTCGAAAAATAGTTCCTCCGTATTTATATTACTATTTTAAAAGCCATCAGACATATAAGTTACATTTGAAAAAATTAAAAACTTTGCAACAACTTCGAGACATCACCAACACAAAGCAATATGAAACAAACGAATAAATTGGTTAACCAAAAATTTTTATGTTAAACGGTTTCACTGAAAAATGTACTGACAACTAAAATAATTTGGAAGGTCCTAGGTAGCAGTCATCATACCACTCTCCTCAACAATCTACGGTATAGATCAGATGAAAAAATAATTAAATCGTTGAGCGTAGCGTCACCTGGGTGAATATGTGAATACTACGCCCAGCGATTTTATTATTGTTTTATCCAATCAATACCGTCGATTGCTGAGAAGAGTGGTGTGATGACTGCTACCTAGGGCCTTCCTAATTATATTTTGGTTTTCAGTATATATATTTTCCAATGAAACTGTTTTTACTTATTTTATCCGCAAGTTTTTAGTTTCTAATGTTTATCTACCCTAATGCCATACAATTCTCAGCACGTTTTAACCTTTTACCTTAAGTTGGGTGGTGTATCGCTGATGACGTATCATTTTCAGCCACCCTAACGCCACACAATCCTTGACACAATTCAAAATATTGACATGGGTGAGAGATTCATGCTTGTATACTAGTATACATAGTTTACTAGTATACAAGCATGAATCTCATATTGAGGTAGGTAGTTGTGGAAAAATATACAATCCGCCATTTTGTAGCTGCAGCCATCTTGAGTTTGCATCATTTTCGAAATGTCCTACTATTCTACCAGTCGAGTCTTATCATTCAATACTAATATTGAAGTAGTTGTGAAAAAATATGTAATTCGCCATTTTGTAGCTGCGGCCCTCTCGAATTCTTTTTCAAAAAGTACTTCTCTTCTGCTAGTCAAGCCCTGTTATTTGATACCCATATTGAGGTAGTCATGAAAAAAAAAAAATGTGATCCGCCATTATGTAGCTGCGGCCATCTTGAATCCAAAATGATACAGAGTTCCTTGAATTGTATTGTCATCAAAACTAAATGTGTGTACCAAATATCAGATCAGTCTGTCAACAAAAAGGGATTCAGACTTCAATTACTTTCAGCCCAAACAAATAAATAAACAAACAAACAGGGCAAGCTAAATAAAACCGTTCGAAAAGGGGAAACTTCACAATATCCTTTCATCATGGCCACGATTTTCACTTCAAATGTTATTTATTGAGTATCGCTATAAATAATTCGAAAAATTATATAATTTTTCCACTTTCGAGAAAAATCTTGAAATAAGTGGATTTTATTTTGAATGTCGATTCTTGAATGTACATTCTGAAGATATTACATAACTGGTTTTGACATAGCAACGTCATCGGTGATTTGTAAAAATCAAAATATAGGTCGTGTGATATTTCACACTTTTGACGATAAGCAAATTCACGTACGGACACATTCCTCTCGCACATTGCGAATTTCGACCCTGAATTGTTTCTTTATCTCCTCTGAATTTTACGGTTGTCATACATAATAGACCTTTGATATCGAATAAACCCACAGGTGGAAATCTAGAGGCTTCAGATCTGTAGTTTTACGGAGGTCGCTCTATCTATCCGCGCCTACCAATCCACTTCCAAACATCAACAATCCTAACTCACCAGATGAAAGCATATAGTTGCAACATATTGGTGTTATATTTGCGAGTTTCTTAATGATGTGGAAGTATTTTTGTGAAGGTGATTAACAACGTAAGGCTGCTACGGACAATATTAGGCAATGGAAGTCCGAACTGATGAAATTCACCACGAAACATTGTCAATCACCTTCACACAAATACTTCCACACTATTAAGAAACTCGCAAATATCACACCAATATGTTGCAACCATATGCTTCCATCTGGTGAGTTAGGATTGTTGATGTTTGGAAAAATATTGGCATGCGGATTGCGAGACATTGGCGAGACATTCGCAAGCCTATCGCATGGTTGTTACATCCTATAAATTTTGCTCAGAATTGTCTGAGCTCACGCTTGTGTCGTCATAACCCAACAGATATGAGAATTTCTATATGGCTACAACAGTTGATCTTTCCCAGGTAAGAATAGTTTTCATATCTCATATATGACTTTTTGTCTAGCTACTCCTCCAAAATGGAAGAAAAATACAATCGCAAATATACTGCGGTAAAAATTGAGTTAGTGTCAAGTAGATGTCAGTCGAGATATCAATTTTAGATTTTCGGTGGAGTATTCAATACATATTCTTAGTGAAAAAAGTTTCGAAAGTAAATTACGACGACTTCAAGTTGAACCCAGTGTGAAGACATCTTCATTGGATACTGATACTCTTCAAGAGGCACGCGGTTTGTGTAATGAGAATTATCCAAAAGACCTATCACTCGTTCAACAGGTAGTAAGATTGGAAAAAAATTCAGAGAAACTAGTCATGTCGAACATATTTTGAATGCTGGACAACTGAAAATGAAAAATAACGGTAACATTGATGTTCTGTTTAGTGTAGAGGATAATCCTTACAGTACCTCACGACGAAATGCATCATACAATTGCATATTTCAACGTCCTGTATTACGTATATTGGATGGTTCAGTAAATAGTCAGAGTTGCAGATATTGGAGCAGGGATTATCCCCATTAAATGATTGAGGGGTATACCCAACACCCTCAGAAAGTCAATGCTTGGGCAGGGATAATAAAAGTCAGAATAGTCGGCCCTGAGTTTTTTGAAGAAGATCTCACAGGGAAGCCTTATTTGAAATTTTCGATGAATGAAGTTATACGTCATCAATCCCAACTTAGCAAATGAAAATATTCGATTGCAATATCACGGTGCACCTTCGCATTGTGCAAGTGATGTTTGCGAGTTTCTGAATAACTGTTTTTCGAGGAGGCGGATTGGTAGACGTGGAATGATATATTTACTTCCAAGATCTCCAGATCTTAGGCCACTAGATAATTTCTTGTGACGTCATTTCAAATCGATGGTATATGTATGTAGACCGTGAAATTCAGAATCAGGGTCGGAATTAGCAGAATGATCCCAGAAGTTGATCGCAAAGTGCAAGAAGAATATGCCCACAAATTGAGTTATTGTCGAAAGACTGGTGGATGGCAGTTTGAACATCTCATTCTTCTACTGTCTTTTGTTGGATATACAGTTATTCGCCTACTGAAATGAAATCAGTTGATTTTTTCTGGATGTATTAGCGAAATGACGGAAGAGTGGCAGAATAGGGCTTGAAGTATTCAGAGAACCAACACGTTTCAACAGATATTTGAACAAGTACTTTAATCATCATCCACTACAGAAAAGAGGGGTTATTGAGATTCTGGTAGAGAGGGCAAGACGTCCAATTTAGGTTTGGCATTGAATAATCTGTTTCCTAAATTTCCTTTGGATGTGTAGGATGTTTGTAGATTGACAGATAACAACACTTTAATGAAATATCAACAAAAATCATCAATGAAGGAAGTATATTCAATTTCCATAATGTTAGTATCAATTTTGCAGGTATCATATTGAAGAATTTTAAAAATTATCTTACAAAATCCAATCTGCAAACATCCTACACAACCAACGGAAATTTAG
>WOGR01008093.1:0-12026 GCA_015342045.1 Leptinotarsa lineolata | reverse complement strand
CCGCCAAGCGGCTGAGACCCTCATGCTTTGCTGTCAGCATGTCGAGCATTTTTACGGTGTTGCCCCACGCTCCGGGAGATATTGAATCCGTTGTGAGGAACGAAAAGTGCCGCATTTTATTGTCTTGGGGTTTTCAGCTCCTAACGAGAAGAATATCGTTAGAAAGAAGATGGAGAAATGAAAAAAAAATATTTAATTGTTCTCATCAAACTCTACAGACTCTATCCAGATGACTCTGTCAAGATAATTGTTTTGATAATTGAAGTCCTTGGTGAATTAATGCCTTCTTCATTCTTAAATCTCGAGATGATGCCAGCTTGCCGCACTAAGGCAGGAACCTTAGCCGAACAACGGCATAAGGCTGTTATTGTTGGTTCACTGCTTTCGCCTGAAGCATATGATTTTTGGACCCAATGATCACTTAGGATAGTCATTGGTTGATATTGCTAGCTGACAACTCAGTTATTTGGAATCCTTGGAAATCAATAAGCATAAAAATGCGGGTGCAGTCTGTTAAATGATCAAAACGATTCAGTTTACTCACCGGTTTTCAAATTAGCGTACCCATATTATCGCAGGTAAAAATAATTCAGGTGACTCGGTTATTACCTATAGTGGTACTATATAAGGGGTAATGTAATCATTCATTTGTAGTTTATTATAAAACTTTGAAAATGATATTATAGGACAAAATTGCAGTAACTTCTGTTACGAATAAAAGTGGTAAAAAATATAGAAAATTTTCATTTCCCATTTTTCATGATGATCTCTTAGCACATAGTAACCGCTACATCCATCAATTAATTAATAGTGAAAGTATTTATTGATTTTCAATTTCAATTTTACACTTTTGTATAATTGGTTACAATTCAGTTTCGTACTAGTCACTGGAAGTAGATATTGTCATCCGTTCTTTCACCTAACTTTATGTTATAGAGATACAGTATGTTAACAAACTTCTCTCAAGGAGGAAATGAAGTGTGGGAAACAAAAGTCTCTCTGACTTTACATATTCAGTTGGGTGATGTCACCAGTTCAAAAACGATCCTCAGCAAAAGGTTGAGAGTAATGTTTCCTTGTCAGAAATGTCAAGTAACATTATGTGCCAGATATAATTCACCCGTTTCAAAATTTTCTAGCATATATTTGTACTGAAGGTTCCTGCAAACCTGCTCTTTCGATGAAATTGTTTTTTACCAACATCAAATCATCATGGATTCTTTTTCGAAATTGAATCTTGAGCATTCAAATACCCAAATAAAGAATTTGCTGAACTGAATGATAACACTTCCCCTGAATATGATTTGAAAAATTTTGTCCTAAATGGACTTTAAATTTTAGGTTTCCCAAAATCATTCCAGAGAGGATTTTGTTTTCTTGTCTCTATTATTGAAGTTGAGGTGTAACCCAACCGAATGTGGGAAAACCACAAACTAATAATTATCCTGCAACTCCGAAGTTCAGCAAACAGTATTAATAATTCTCATGTAAATGTTCAACATATGAGATACATAAATGCACTAGTTCGTTCATTTGCAAGTTGACTTGATAATGCAACTACTCATCATAGAGCTGGTCTGGGCTTTTGACATTAACCACGAGAAATATCGGTATACGATTTTGTGGTCTAGAATTGATTGAATCGAGCTTTGGGAACATATCAGTCATCGTAATCATTCCTTATTATCTTCGATTCAGTGAAAAGTTATTTATATCTTTCAGATATTGAAACGACGAAAGAAATAAAAATTGAGAATTAACGTTCAATAAACATAACCTGAGGAGTTGGTTCCATTGTTTCAAATTATGATTATTTTTTGGCGTAGATTATTTCGAAATAATGAAATGAATTGTGAAATCGCGTGTTTTTTTTTCAGTTTGACTATTTTAGTTCAACAAGTCTGTATTTCGAACATTATGTATAGGGGCGACAATGAAAATATTCTCCATTCCCACCCCTATAAAAAGTACACACTTTCTCCGCTCAGAGTGAAAATTCATATTTCCTTCCTCAATTTTAAGTATGTTGTGAAATGCTGTGAATGCGAATCTGATATATTCGAATTGTTTCCGCAATTTGTGGAATATCCTATATATTGTTCAAATTGAAGGGATTATATTACTACTCCATCTTGATATAAAATAATGTGGTAATCTTCCAAAGAAAGGAAAAAAGCAATCATTTCGAAAAAATAGCTCTAAACATAGATGTGCATTTCATGCAAAAAAGTAACTTTCAGACACAAAATGGAAGAAAACGACTTTCTGAAACAGCTACTTCCATGAAAACATTGAATTATACGAAAGAAAAAACTCCATCGAAACAAATACTTCTATATGAACACTGAATTATACAAAAAACACTTTTTTCTACTTAGTTTGCATTCCAAACATCAGTTACAGATTCAAATCAGATATCATTCACAGGACTTCTACACAATGCACTGAATGAAATGTAAAAAATTTCACTTACATGGAACTCAGCCATCCTCACTGGTAAATACCGGTATTTCGCCGTAAGACACTTGCCTTAGGGCTCTTCAGTATCAATCTGGATAATATTACAAAAAAAAAATACACAATTCATTCATAAATCACGATTTTTATGTCACGGAAAAAGTTTGATCTACTTATGTCATCGATGACATCGTACTGCCATTCATTCACTTATTTGATTAAATCCCAGCCAAGAGGAATATTGTTAGTATTGTTCAGAGGATTTTACAAAAACCGAGAAACGTGTTTAGCTATACCTACAATAGCATTCTCAAACGCCAAAAGGAGTATTAACGCTTGAGAAAGCTATTGTATAGCGGAACATGTATTGCGGTTTTTACAAAACCATTCATAGTGAAAGTCATACAATGCACTGTATTATTGTATTGATGAATTTTGATATGGATTTTCAAGAAGTATAGTCCAGTTCCATTCAATCATCTCAGATATGTTTTTTGAGTCAAATAGTAGTTGTGAATTACTAACGATAAACACTGCGATTGACTTTAGGGTGCAAAGTCACCATGTTTTTTAAACTCAATTGACTTTTTAAAAAATGAGGAGCATTCAGAATTATTTTCGATTCTTAAATGCGTTAACAAGCTAAGATTGCATCATTAACCTTACTACCACAAAAATCTGAAGACAGGTATGATAAACAGCATACACAATATAAGAAATAAGGTGAAGGAAGCAAAATGAATAAATATTCAGAAAATGTTTCCCTGGCATATTCTTGACAAGCTTCAACACTTTGATCCAAATATTCAATGCTACGCACAACGATGAAAGAAACGTCAAAATGCCGGATACAAATTAAATGAAGCTGAAACTTTCACAAGAGAAGTAATAAATACATTCCTAATGGAAGCTCCTGATGATGTTTTTTTTTTTCATAAAGGTAAGAAATGCAGTCCCATGCAAAAAATCTAATTTTTGACGTGAAATATTCGTTGTTATCGTAATTACTGGACCATTTCAATGGGATGAACTTATTGAAATGACTCCAAATGATATTTAAGCTAAAAGAATATTACCTTTCCAAAAATGAATAAAAAACTTTCCTAATAAATACTAAAACAGGCACAAATCGTTAGAAAATGTATCTGTCTACGTACTGAAACTGAAGTTTAATCATTATTCCTATGCTTCAAATCTGACAAATATACACCCAATATACAAAAAATTGCAAAAAATTGCAGAATATCTTGAGCTTCCAAATACCGAATATCACACAGGGCAGAGTTTCAGTAAATGCTGGTATAGATATTTGAGCTCTGAAACAACACGGCAGTTGAAAATAAACCAATATCCCAGAAGGTTATGTGTAACAATCTTAGGCAAGAAAAATCTGATCAAAGTAGGCCAAATAATGTTAAACCTGAACTTGATCATAATCAGCCAAGCATTCCTAAAAGTTCATCATTACAACCTGCTGAGTGAAAATATTTCAAATACTGGAGGTTATATTCAAAGAATATCTTTTTTCAAAGTTATTCATTTGAGTGCTGCTTGAAACTGCACATTCAATATCAATAGAAATAATTTTAAAATATATATAATCAACACTATGTACGCAATTGTATCGCATATATTGATGAAATCGTTATTTGTGTCGTAAATGAATTTTCAGAACAAACATTGATTGAGTGGGTAGAAAGAAAAATCATATGTATCACATGGTATTGAAGTGCCCTTTTCTCGGCTAGATGTACACTACATCTTGCGGAAAGAAAATTACCCCTTCTCTTCCTAGTAATGAAAACATTAATAATCAATTATCCCTTTCAATGAAAGATTCAGTTTGAGATTTTATTTCATCATAGGTATATTTCAAAAAGGTAGTTTTATTATTATAAAATTATATTTTGATAAGAAACATTTTCTTATACTAGGTAAATCAAAATCTGAAATATATTTTTCTGATTACTCTCAGGAGAGTATTCTCCTTAGACAACTTTCCTACGAAAGTCAAGTTATTTATTTCTTTTTGTATTTTTAGAGTATTTTCGCAGTCTGAAAAAATTATTAATATTACAAGATCAACAAACAATCTGTGCAATGAGGGAAAACTGAAAAGTCCACCCCAAAAATTCACTTAGTAATATAATCTCAAAAGTAACGCACACTCCCCCAACCTTCAATTCGGTTGCAGTAAAAATAACTGAAATTGACCTCACACACTGATAAATCAGTGATCCAGACGAGAAGTGGAAAAAATGTACGCACTTGGTCAGCTCTTTCCAAACATCATCAGAAAGATATTCGAGAAAATCATCTTAATCCCAGAATGAGGCTAAACCTCCTATTGCTTTAAAAAACGGTTCCATTCAGCTTGTTCTGTTTGTTTAAGTATTCCTTTGGGATAAATTTGATAGTCAACCCCCTTTCTTTTGACAGATTGATCTGATATTTGGTACACACATTTAGTTTTGATGATGAAACACTGTGGTCATTTCTGTATCATTGTTAATCCAAGATAGTGACAGCTACAAAATGGTAGATTCAATTTTTTTCCACAACTACCTCAATATGGGTATCAAATGACAGGGCTTGACTAGTAGAATAGTAGTACACGTTGAAACGAATTCAAGATGATCGCAGCTACAAAATGGCGGATTACATATTTTTTCAGAACTACCCAAATATGGGTATCAACTGATACTTCGAAAAATATGAAAATTCAAGATAGTTACAGCTATAAAATGACGGGTTACATATTATTTCACAGCGACCTCAATATGGGTGTTAAATGACAGGGCTTGACTAGTACTATAGTAGTACAACATGAAAAATATGCAAATCCAATATGATCTGAACAAGAAGCGTTGTCAACTCAGAATAGGGGTGCAAGCAAGGATCTCCCATCCAAGTGAAGATTTTTGTATCGTGTCGAGGATGTGTGGCGTTAGAGTGGCTGAAAATGATACGTCGCTAGCAATAGACCTCCCATGTTGAGACAAATAAATAAAAAAGAATTTTATGTTGGACGGTTTTATTGGAAATAAAAGATAATATCGATGTAAAGATAGATTGAATAAGAGGAACTAAACAATGATTCGAAAGGTCCAAAGTAGCAGTCATCACACCACTCTCCTCATCAATCTACAGTACTGGTCAGGTAAAAAAATAATAAAATCGTTAGGCGTAGTATTTACACTCAGGTTACACTACGCTAAACGATTCTATTATTTTTCCATCTGATCAATACCGCAGATTGCTGAGAGGAGTGGTGTGATGACTGCTACTATTCGAACCCATCTGTTACGCATCTGTTCAGCGACCCCTGCTATATGACATTTTTGTATGAATATATACGTTAGGAAACCATTTTCTAGTTCCACTACACGCTGGATAAATTAGAAGTTCCCGATTCGACCAGTTGTGAACCGGAGTACTATATGCCTCATCACCGACTGTTGAAGGAGAAAAGGACGTCCACAAAATTACGAGTTTTTTTAATGCTTCCATGACGACATCTACTGCTGTATCTTTGAACGACTTGCAAATGGTCGTACCAATCATACAATAGGATTTATTATCAATAATTTTGAGGTTTCTCATAAAACCCGTGACATCGTTTTCATCAACCAGAGTTGATTACGCTGGTCCGTTTATATTCAAAGACAGACCAGGTAGAGGTTGTAAGCCTATCAAATGTTGGGTGTCTTTATTTGTTTGCCTTATAACTTGTGCTATTCATCTAGAAGTAGTTTTGTCATCAAGCAGTAAAGATTTTCTGCAAGCATTTCATCGTTTCATAGGACGTGGAATTAACTTCCTGAGAACGTTTTTCCAAATGGATCCAATCTCCAGCGATTTAAATTCAACGTAAGTCACTACTTTCATCATCCTGTAGTGCTTTTGTTGTTTCTTTGGAAAAAAAGGACGCCGACGCAAACCATTGGAGGTGTACTCAAACAACGGAATAAATTTCGTTAAGGCTAATAAACAATTGAAAATTCTATATATCATCAATGATTTTGCCAATAGACAACGTAAAAAATGAAACTTCATACTTCACAATTCTCCGAATTTTGGGGGGAATTCGGGGGGCCGAGGTGTGCAGTGTAAAATACCACTCTTAATGCACCATGGGAAATTTCAAGTTTTATACATATTTGATTTTCAAATCTTACTTATTCATATTGAATCCGTCCTCAATTCTCGTCCATTATTTCCTATGGGTGCATCTCCCGATGACTTAACCTATCTATCACCAGCAAATTTTTCTATTAAAAAAACGATGTTGTTACCAGAACCACCTAACCTGTTAACGAAAATCGCCTCAATCAATACCAACATTTGCAAAGATTGCTCAAACACTTTTGGTCCTGCTGATGCCGTGGGTTTGTATGCGAGCATCAACAAAGAACTCGATGAAAAAAGGGCCAGGGTGAACTCCAATTATGACAATTGATTCTTGTACGAGACAACAATCTTCCTATTACGATGTGGCTGGAGAATTGGTCAGGGGTAGAGACGACGTCACTAGAGTTGCTGTTATACGTACCGCAACTGGAAAGGTTACTAGAGCAGTGAACCGTTTATGCTCATTACCCGTTGAAATTCAGGATCGCCAGGACTTCTAAGGCCGGGAAGATATTCAGATCCATCTGTTACGCAAGAGCTCAGGCGTGTTTCACAATTAGCTGCTACCTAGGACCTCTCGAATAATTTTTTAACATTATCTACATCATTATAGTCTTTTTTTGCAATTAAACCGTTTAACATAAAATTATTATCAATTTTATTCAATACATGAAATACTAGTAACCATGGAAAATATGTTTTGGAAAATTGATAACGACCAATTCTCTTTCTAGGATATTCTTTGAAAAAGCAGATTTATCAATTTATATTGATAAATCTGCTGAATTATTTCAAACGCGGTATTGACTTTTTTGGACTTCTTAAATTTCTCGATAAGAGGAATATACGAATATATCGAAAATTCATCCTTCACAAAGTAAAATACAACGCGCATTTATTACCACGCATACATCATAGAAATCATGGAAAACTAACGAAACCTAATAAAAACGCTGAATCTGTTCTACGCGGCAGTTATTTTCGCAAATATGCGCGGAATGTAGGGACGAGCTGAATTTTCCGCTACGAAGAAAATATACGTCGGAAAAATTCTTTTCAAATAGATCCACTCCACATCATTGAATTTTTGAATCATCAAATGAAGTTATTGCATTTGAATAAGGGTACCGCTTTTTCACTAATTAAGAATCCATGCATTGTTATCAGTTCGTGTTTTTAGTTCGTAGCAGTGATGGAGACGGCTGTATGAGAATTGGTCTTGATATTACAGTGAAAAAATGTTTGTGGTTCAAAAATCACGGATAAAGAATTGCCCGACATTCAGCTTCAGCAGTTTTTCAGCTCAATCATAGATTAGACTGAAAGATAAAGGCACCATTACACTAAATAAGAAACAAAACTCAACAGAGGAGATGAATATGTGGCAAGTGAAAGTGTGGTTATATAATCCTGAACATCTCAAAATAAAAGGACTATAAATTGAATCAAATATCATCATCTAGAAGCACATTTTTGTGTCTCAGTTTCGAGGGTGCATGATTTGAAGGTGAACATCTTCTATTTCTGTTTCTTGTTCCAAAAACATACGTAAGACGCGAATATTTCCCAATCTGTAGATTCTTTATTCGCTGCAATCAAGATGCGTCAGATTGAAGCGCAGTAGGATCATAAATGTAACCACATTGAATGGATTCGATATATGATGAAAGTGATCGATATTTGATGAAAACTGATTCAAGTGCCAATATATTGTAAAATTTTCAGTGGAATGTTACTGAAATATTAATGAATTTTTTGAATATTTATAATACACATGGTTTCATTTTCAAATCAATCACCTTTGAATCCCAATTGAAAAATATTCTCAGGAAGTGAAAAATGAAGTTTGACATAATCAGTTAACGTGTTTAGTAGATCTCAAATCAAAATCGAATCAGTTCCAAATTTTTACACTTATTCTTATGCGGAATTTTCAATTTCTCAATAGTGTTTTCGACTTCAAAACCACTGAAATTGATCAAAAATTCACTTTCATTGGAATGAAACTTAGTGGAATGCCTTTGGTCAATGTAGGTGAGTCTGATATGTTAGCGATCAAGAAGAATGTTATAATTGCGATTGAATGAAAACAGTTAATCAAGTTTGATATTTTTTATATTTTCAGACAAGCCAAAGAGAAATAGTTCACTCCATGATCAAATATTCCAAAACCTTTCCTGAAGCCAAGGAGATCTCCAAAGTTAAGTGTCTAGTTTGCAAAAAGATTCGTAGATAATAGAAAGGAGTGTAGTTGTAGTGCTAAAATTGATGCCTAAACGAGATTCAAGCTTAGTTATCATATTTTAATCTCAACATATCCTAGCATGAATTTTACAGGAACGTTTCTGATTATCATGAAGAAGGAGAGTACTACATGAGCTGAAAAGTCTCGGGCCTAAGACATAGATGGAGCTAGTCATATTGCATTCATCACTTTTTCAGTTAACCCTAACCTTTTCAAAAAAAAGCTGTTGAGATTTTATGATATTCTATTAATGAGTTAGTGAGTTATTGTGCTAAGATTGATACAAAACAATGGATCAAAAACATTTTGGTTTTTTAATTTCACACTGCTTCATGATGGAAAAAAATAGCGTTCAGGCATAGCAATGGCTTGAAAAGTGTTACGAGGACTATACTTCATCAGAAACAACAACTGAACATTGAATTGCTGACTTCAATTGCTGACATTCACCGATGATGCAGAACGCAGTGAACGTCTAAATCAAGCAGTTATACCAGAAAACATGAAAAAATCCATGAAATCGTTTCGAATGATCAAAAAATGAAGTTGCGAGACTCAACTGACATTAAAACGATGTGAAAGAATGGGTTGGCTTCATATTGAATGAGCATTCGACTATGAAAAAGCTCTGTTCAAAGTGAGAACCGCGCGAGCTCACTGTTGACCAAAAACAAGAACGTCTTGATGATTCTGAGCAGTGTTTGGTCATGTTTGAACACAACAAACCGGAATTTCGCAATCTGAGTGCATAACAACTGTTGAACCTAGTCCAAAGCACCTAAAAGCATAACAATTGGCTGGGAAATTTATGGCCTTGGTATTCTGGGAAGTACGTGTTGTATGATTCATCGACTATCTTGAGAAGGATAATACTAAAGTAAATATTAAATAGCGTTATTGTAGCGTTTGAAAGCCAAAATTGCAAATAAATGGCCGCATATGGCAAAGAAAAAAAATTCATCAATACAACGCACCGTGTCAATCGAAACAATGGCTAAACTACATAAGTTGAACTTCAAATTGCTCTCACATCCACCGTATTTGCCAGATTCGGCTCCCAGCGACTACTGGCTGTTCGAAGACTCCAAAGAAATGCTCACACGTAGGAAATGTTGCTCGAATGAAGAAGTTTTTCCTGAAACTGAGCCTATTTTGAGGCAACAGATGAATCGTTTCATAAAAGTGGAATTGAAATGTTTGAGCGGTACTGGAATTATTGTGTGGCTCTTGATAGAGATTATGTTGATGAATGAAGCCAATTGAAAAAAACACGTTTTATTTATTAGACCTGGGACTTTTTAGCCCATGTCACTTATCAACCTCATATGAAAGAATTTGGGAAGTGTGACACTTAGCAAGAGGAGTAATTCATGCGTGAAAGTAGCATAAGTAACGCAGAAATTGAAATTATTGGTGTCCTGTTCTAGTTGAAATAAGTTAATGTGATGTAACAACTAAATCCATTTTCGATACAATTCATATAAATATGAATGACATCAAACAAGATGTCATTCAATGGATTTCTGAAGTAACTTTTATTCTCAGAAAAAAAAAACTCAGTGTATCGCTTTTCTTTCCACAATAATTCAGTGCCACCGACAAGATCAAAAAGTGTAACGATCAGGAGTATAAAGTGAAACCCAGGTTTTTTCATTTATAAACCTTCATTAATTCTATATAATAACGTATTTATGCTTTATATTCTCCCTGTTTCGAAAATATAAAATTATAACTGGAATTATTTCAATGATATGCTCATGAATAATTTTCTGACAAAATTTCACTGCAGAAGAAAATTGAAAATGTAATTTCATACATTGTCACTCCCGCCTTTCTACAATGAAGGAAACTTCAAATTTTCTTACATAAACTTCACAGCTTTCCGTCATCTGCTGCAGAGCATACTAGACAGGCCCCAAAATTAAATCAAGGAGTATTAATTGTTTCCCGGCACATCTGTACCATCGGATTTATTAGGCTTTTCTGTTTTCCTTGTGGGAAATTTATACCCGCCGAAACCAGCTCATAAATCTGTCTTACTCGTGAAAGTGACAACTTGTACATTTCATTTCGCTGAATTGCTACCAAAATCGTATCGCCCGTTGAATTGAAAAACATGTAGGAACTGTTAGAGTCCTAAAATTTTTTGTCATTTGAAAACTGATGTTCGAGCAAAATTGTGTTGAAAAGCCGGAAAATCGTTATAGGGAATGTGGAGAAAACAAGTTTCTGTACTGATTTTGGTTTTGCATTGATATGATATTCAATAAGATGAATGAAAACACTTTTTTTGTCCAATTTCCACTACGTTTATTTATTCTTACGACCGGTTCCGGGGATTAGCCCATTATCAAGTAAATCTAACCTATTAGAGTGATCATGAATTTCCACAAAATGAACAAGTCAATAACACAGATATAATATTTCATTGTATTTGTGACATTTTTTTCTCAAGATGTATAAACAATTCCTGAAAATGTCCAAGACACTCTGAGAGCGAAATGAAAGTATTTTCAAGCAGTGTAGTTCGGAATTATTGAGTTCAGTTCCGAAACCATGGAAAGCTATGGTTATCCACCTATCTACTTCAGATCCATACCAATCTTTGTGGAATCAAGAGGACTGAATGAAAATTTTTCATAAAAGTATCCTCGGAATAAATACAATTCTTCAACTTTTCCACGATATTCCAGACAAGTGATACTCAAATGCACAGAAAAGAGAGTGACCCTTTTCGAATATAGAATCTAGCAGCCTTATAGTATGTTGAGGTGTAGCGCTATATTTGTGAACAATTCCAAAGAATTTGATTAGATATGTACATCTTTTCAGTTCGAAATTCTATTTAAAATATTTATTATTGTATTGTATCGCTAGAGTATGATGAAATGAATTTTGAAGTTTCATAAAACGTTTATTGAATGAACCCATAATGAAATATTTTCCAAAAGCATCATCATAGATTTTGATACGAAATCGGTGAAGTTTCGCGATAAAAACTCCACCATTTCCCGAACAATATTCAGCTTTCGAAAACAGCCAAACTCCTTGGTATGTTTATAGATAAAACCTTGTCTTGGGAGCCCCATATCGATCATGTCTGTAAAAAAATTATTCAAGCAATATTTGCAATATGACAGATCGAAGACGTGCTTACTACTATTCATTGGCTCACTCACATATGGCTCAAAAT
>WOGR01008092.1:0-12026 GCA_015342045.1 Leptinotarsa lineolata | reverse complement strand
AAATTATGATTTCCCACGTCAAAAAAACCCCGGGTACCGAATTTCGTGCAAATAACTTATTTTTTGCAAGAGTTATTTTCAAAAAGCGAACAAAAAATTCAATTTCAACACCCTGTATCTCCGAAACAAAGCAGTTTCGGACACAAGTTCATATAGACTTTTTTTTTAAATTGTCTCACGAATACGTCACTTGAATATTTTAACGTACTTATGTTACACCCTGTATACCGGTCCGAGAGCCGTTAGCGATATTTTACTGTCTGGTTTTATTATAAACTTATATTTTATCAGTTTGTCAAATTATGACCTACTTGGAAATGGATTTTGTTTCCATTGAGTGTGTCGAGTTGAATTGGATGTATCATCTCTCATTTGTTCATTCCTTCAAAACTACTGGACAATGCCAAACCAATCATATTTTTGTTTACAATCAGTTCTCAGCAGTTTTCAGAAAGTTTGCACAGGTTTAATATAATAATTATGTCATGAATCATCGTCAAAATCCATGAAATCATTTCCGTGAAATTCTGAGTAATATAAATCTTTTTGTTCGAATTCTTAACCTTTTGTCTTCAGTATTCCTCGGAATTGTTTACAAATACATAGTAATTTCGAATGACTAACCAAGTTTCATTTAATAGGTTTAATTCGAGCCCATGCATTCTATAAATAAAATCGCAAAACAAATTTCAGATGTGCAGAAAACTACGTTATTGTTGAAACAGTTCATTTGTACAGTGAGCATGCTTTGATGGTAAAATGGTGGGGTTATTGCAAAGCTAACGAAATTCGCTTCGAGATTCTTAACAATCTGCGACCTTTAACAACACCAAGGAATACCGGAATGTGTTCGAATATGGTTGTAGTAATCACTACACTATATTTTCCTTTTTTATTGGAGGTGTGAATATTCAGGAAATTATTTTGAGTTTGAAACGCAAAAACAATCAAACGAATTGCAACAGATCACCTACAGCCATCTCTTGGAATAACAGATCAAACTTCAAACATAAATATTGAACCATCATCACGACAATGAATAATCAGGATTTATAAAACGCTTGGACTCGAGAATAACAAAGAGCTACTCGCGTACGTTGTTTTTATAGTCGTTGTTTGCTTTTCATTATAGAACAGTGAAATTAGCAATAAAGTCGAGAATCATAAAGATCGGAGATTTTCAAGTGTAAATGTAAAATATTAATAAAAAGTATCGAATACTAGAGCGTGTGGTTTGGGAAAGGAAGGGGAGATGGAACCAAATGCTTTTAGAGCAGCGTTTCCGAAACTTTTTTGCCTGGGGCCCCACTTTCATTGTGGAATTTTTTTCGCGACCCACAAATTGAATATCATTAATTATAATCATCATTACTAATAATATTTTTATTATTATTATCGTGAAAATTCACTATTGAGGAATACACTTCTGAAAGAAAATAGTAAAGATGATATAATTGAAGACAAAATACACTACGAAAAAAGACTTTCAGAATCGTAAAACTAAACAAATACAAACAATGAAAAAATGAGACTTAAGTTATTAATGCGACTTGTGGAGCTGATGCTTACGATTTATAAGAGATTCTATATTTGGGTTGAAAGTTGAAAGCTTTAAACGCAGGTCACTTTTCACACAAAGCCTATTTCTATATTTATTTTTTAAATATACCAAAGTGGAGGATGCCCTCTCACACAAATATGTGGTTGAAAACCCCATCAGCTTTTTTAAGGTTATATTCGAAAGAACTGGATACTCCCCCCTAGTCTTCACCCAAAATGGGATTAAGCTCAAGTCCTTGAATGTTGACTTCAGAGAATGTTGACTTCTTTAGATGTTGGGAGCTGTACTTTGCTGAGGGAATCATACCAAACGAATTTCTTATCCAGAGCAGCTCATCTTGTATTTTTGGAAAATACTTCTTTAAACAAGAACCATTTTCAAGTAAATAGGTGAAAATGTATTAGATTTGGCTTATGTAAATATCAGTTGGTAAAAATGGTATTCATAACAAAGCTGCAGTAATTACCTGAGACTGGTAGCCAATGCTCGAAGATGCTCCTTTATTTCAGATATAATTTCTTAGCTAACCTTGACTCCATATGTTTAAAACTTCCATTTTATTAGTGCTCACACTGTATTTTGAACATATATAGCTGTCTTCTTTAGAAAAGGATTTTTAATTCTGTAGTGTAGTTAGAAGTTGAAATAAAACATATGCCATGAGGTATGTTCAATTTTTTTTACATTTCAATGGAAAAACAATTCAAAAGTATTAAGTGTTTTTAATGTTTCCGCGACCTATCCAAATTGCTCCCGCGATCCATTCAAATTGCTCCCGCGACCCACTAGTCGGACGCGACCCATAGTTTGGGAACCAATGTTTTAGAGCATTTCAAAATGTACGATCTTTTTTATTAAGTAATGTCGGCGATTGACACGATCTGGTAGAGGGTTATACTTCGAAGAGAACATGTTTTAGGAAGTAACACTTCATTTTGGGATTTTCACTGGACAGTTTACAAGACTGCAACACGTGTTTCGCTATAGAATAGTTTCCTCAATCATTTTCATACTTTTGAGGAAGCTATGTACATAGTTTATCTCTCCTAATGCAGATTCTGATTCTGCATCTGTAGGATTCAGTGCAAGGCACATTCATAAGATATCCTGATCTTGAGTCCTTTCCTGATTGTGCTTCCTAGACGCCTAGGTTTGTTTACAGGATCAAAAGTTGGAGAACTGATAAGTTATCGTTCTTGATTTAATCTCATAAGGAGGATAGTTGGAGTCATTTGGTCGACGTCCATCTTCTCTGTAGTTTCAGGATCGGATCCTTTGGTTACATCGTAATCCATAAAGGGTCCCACTAGGAGCTACAGACAGGACGTTCATCACAAGGCTTTCTACGACGAGAGGGTGTTCAGTATTTTGAAGATTCCGTTAGTAATTCTGAGTGGGCTCAAATTCACACATCCTTGGCATGGGTTAGGTTAGGTTAGGTCGAAAGTGAGTGGGTCTATTGGACCCTCCACCGAAACCCTCAAGGGTTTATCGTGGCTCACACCTATTCAAACTCGACCAAATAAACCCATCATTATTTTCCAAACAGAGGCGACATACACTATCTTCCGACAGTCCAAGTCTCTGCATTTGAGGATTCAGACGACAGTGTCCTGTGAGGAGGCCTGTTAGACATCGTAGTTCATCCCTACTGTAGTCCAACAACTGTTTGGTTTCGAAGGCTGAATGGGCGCCTTGGAAGATTTGCCAGAAGTCTTTAAAACTTCTTGCCATCCAAGTGTTCAATTTTTGTTTGGCAAAGCCTAAAGCAATGCCAATGACAAGTTCTGGTCCTATGAAGCTACTTGCAGCACCCTCCTTTGCAAGGGAGTCAGCAGCATAGGTACACACATCTCAGGATGAGGCATCATATAGGACTGTTCCCTCTATGACTGACTCTCACTCCCTAATGCCACCCCTTCATGTGTGACCTTTACCGCTAATGCCACCGCTGCTGGGCGGATTCATAGTTATTTAAAAAATAAAATTCATGTGGATGTTTTTTGAATCATTTTCAGGGTTCTTGAAGATTAAATTATATCGGGCTATTTAGCTGTTTCTGCTATAATTATTCAGCCTCGCATCAAATATAAGTATTACTACTTTGAATAGAAATTTTATTGTATTGAATATGATTATATAAGAAGCTGAAATTGTCGATAAAATAAAACAAAAATTAGCAAATTAGGATGATTTACCATTTGGAAGAAACTCCCCGAACAAAAATATGTGAAGACTTAGGTACTTTCATTTATACACTTTTAATTACTGATCTCGCTATTGATATAATAGAGAAGTCAAAATTCATCGCATCATCAGTTACTCTGATTTTTTGTTACGAAAGGTTTTAAATTTTTTGGAACAGTTCGTAGGGTTCAGGAAAATATAGACGTACCTTCCAGTTTGAACGAATATACAGTCAAAAAGCTCATCTCGATTACACGAACGTAAATCATGTAGTTTAATTCACAAAATAATGACTGGAACGTCATAAAGTTCCTGTCAATCGAATCCGATTATGATGAATAGGTTGTCGTAATATTCGTGTAGCGATAATTATTAATTGAAAAGGGAAACTCGACACCGTAATATCTAGCATACAATATTCGTGATAAGCCGCACAGAAATATATTACTGGTTTATTTAATCTTTGTGATACTTTTATTTTCATATAAATTCTTTTTCATACGAACGCGGATATGGAAATTGAGATATAACAAAAATAACTCTTTTTGCGGAGATGAACAAGCACTGCTGAAATTGTTCTGAGCAAAAGTGGCATTTCAAAACTATTTGGAAAAACAGTAAGTTTATTTCACAAAGACCACGTTCTCCAGACGAAAGAGTTTTTTATAAGTGTAGTGGAAGGTGTCTTAATTTGAACCCAAACGCGATGGCAACTGTATTTTGCCGCGTACTTCTGTATATCGGGTGGAATCAGGCGGGCTTAGCCAATTGAACAGTTCTGAAAGTATCTCTACAAAAGGGATAGTTGCCCAAACCTTTCTTCAATGTTGCAGGCTATCAAGGTTGTTTGTTTTGTTCTCCAATCAGGCGAATTACTTCTCTGGATCAGTAATCTTATATGCGAGCAACATTCCAAAGGTCTTAATATTAAAAGTTGCTGCGATGAGATTCTAGTTCGAAATAGTATTCCAAGTTGAGAAACTGAGTTTGTTATTCCATTAACAAAATAATGTCAAGATTCATTAATATTTAATTTGAAATCCAATAAATTAATCTCACAGTTAGCCGAATTGTCTGCCCTGACATTTTGCCCTGTTTCTTAGAAAAAAAATGATATCTGAGTTTTCTTAGCGTAAAATTCCACCCCACGTCGGCGAAAACGTGCATATCAGCTGATGCTCCGATATTTTACTGAAAAAAAAAGACAACTTTGCTGAAGTTATCAAAGCAATACCTACAGTCTTCAGAGGACATTGGAATGCGGGGTAATATCTTGAAATTGTTTGAAGTTATTTGACGGGAAGAAGTAAGAGAGTTGGAATTGATGACGTATTGAGTAGAGAAATGGAGATAGACTATGGCGTACCTCAAGGGTCTGTGCTGGGACCAATTCTATTCAATGTATATATTAACGAAATTTTCTTATTGAATAATAAGGGTAGTATAATTGGTTTTGCAGATGACATAGCCATCTTTTATGAAGCTGATAACTGGAATTCTTTAAAAATGACCGTTGAAACGGAATTTCCTGTCATAAAACAGTGGTTGGATAAAAAGTTATTAACTGTTAATTTTGATAAAACATGTTACCTTCTATTCTGTTGTAACTCTGTCGGAATGCCTCTATTCGATCACATTACGGTCGCTGCTGATACACCATTTCATATACAAAAAGAAAAAAAGAACACAAAGTGAAATATTTGGGTATAGTTATTAATATTCATCTAAAATGGGATCTCCATATAAAATACACAGTCAATAAACTGAGGACAACATCATTCAAATTTAGGAAACTCAAAAAATTTCTTCCGATAAGGTACTTGAAAACTTTGTACTATTCTCTTGTGGAAAGTCATATACGCTATGGAATAGCGGTACGAGGCGGAGCTCTGAATACTCATATTCATTCTTTGTTTTTAAGTTTACTCATGATTACTTAGAAGCCGCCATCGTATTGATAACATCTCATTTTCCTGAACGATGAAAACAATCAAAAATCTGCCCAATTCTTAAATCTGGAAACCCAGAGAATATTGAGAACTACAGGCCAATATCTATTCTGTGTAACTTCGTGAAGGCCTTTGAGATATCTGTGTATGACCAGGTAATGCCACAAGTCAAACCCCTGATCTCTGCAAACCAGCATGGCTTTCTAGCAAAAAAATCCACTGTATCGAATCTCTGCAGTATCAAGCAGTTTCTGATTTAAATAATAGACAGAAAAGGGCAAATTGGACATATTAGTCACCCCATCTTACTAGAGAAAATAACTCAAATGAGTTCAAATCTATCTGGGACCCCTGCTTTTCCTTACCTTCATAAATGATTTCACCTCCGAGCTTTCGTGTGGAAACTTACTTTTTGCAGACGATTTGAAGATATTTTCTTGTATCACAAGTTTAGAGAGCTGCTCTTATCTCCAGTCTCAATTAGATCTGAAAGACAACTGGTGTCAAATCAATAAATTGACAATGAATGTTAAAAAGTGATAAACTGTTTTGGTACCTTTGGTGTAGTAATGAATCTTACTGGAGTTTTATCCCAACACCAAACCGTTATTTTTAACGACACGTGTTTCGATCACTAAGTGATCATCTTCAAGAGGAAGATTTAACTAAATTCTAGATACAAATGTCCTATTTATAACTTAGAACTTACAAGTTATAAATAGGACATTTGTATAACATCAATACAAAAAGTTGCTTTGACAGGGCATATCCTTTGATTTGAAATATATTTTTGTTTATAAGTCTACAATTATGAATGTTACAACAGAAAGTTATTCGAAACAGTTGTAGATAACGTCATCTTTTAAAAAATCTTCACGAAATTTCCATTTTTCTTATAGTTCACGAGATAAACTCAAAAATATACCCTTATTTCTAACCGAGTTACACCAACCTCCCTGTTCGGATTTACTGCAGTATATTGGCCGATAAATAAGTTTGATAGGCTATACATACGATTGCCTTCAAACCAAAGAATTGGTGGCGCTACGCACGACCAAACTTTAGGCCGATAGAAATTTTGTGATATTTTTAAAAACTGAAAATAATACATTTGATACTTTTCAGATCATCTCTCTCATCGTCAACAGGTTTAATGTTTTCAATAATTTTTGTCTCGAAATGATATTGTCTTTGTTGAATTAAAAAACAAAATGTATCAGTTGTGACATTGACTGGACTATCGATCGGATAGCAACGAAATAATTCAACAAAATAACGCAAATTATTGTGTAAATATAAATAAACCGTGTTGAACGTGAATGCAGGAAATGAATTCACTGATAGTGAACGCTTATCATGCACCAAAATTACCACACGCTTGACGATAATTTCAAATCCAGAGAAGGGAAAATTTGCTACGAACTCGTCCATTGGTGGATGATTCATCATTTACGTGGCATATTGTGTGAGGCGGTATCGTATTTCTGAAAATATTAGAATGATTATATCTTAATGTTTCGTCAAATAGGTATCAGAATTTAATTAATTAATGTGAGGTTGGGTTTGCCGAGGGGAGATACCCCTAATCTGTCTATATACGGGCAGGCACATGAGAAATGTTTTCTTTATCTATGAGTAGTACTGTTGCTATGGTGTGTATTGATATCTCTAAAAATTAAATAGTTGGACAATGTTTTTGACATTATATCGGTAGGGAGTTTGGTCACAAATATTTTTATTGAGATTTTTCGGAGGATGAACCCTTACAACTTTGTGAGGGTTGAAATGAGACATAAGCATCGGAGGTCGTGAAATCATCGTACTATAGGAGGTGGAGTGGGAGGTCATTTCAATAACTCTTTAGGACAAATGTGTACACGTTTCACTCATATTGCAAACTTGTAGCCCTTAATACGAGATGCAGATACGTATTTCTGCAGATATATGTATGAAGAATTATTGAGTAAATAAATATACATGAATTTGATATATTGCTGCCGGGTTGCCTACGAATTTCTAGTTGCAATTTTCTTCAATTTTGAAAAATTAAAATAACAACTTCCTATGTTTTTACCACTTCTATTTGTAGTTAACGTTACTGCAGTTTCGTATAGGCATATATTAAAAGAGTGAATCTAATGTCATGTACATGACGGTGAAAATTGAAACAAAAATGGTTGCCAGGTCTCGATTGGTCGCAATATCCGAGTACAGCAATGTATCTTGCATCTTTCATGCTTTATAGGTTGAATTGAGACATCAGGCGTGATGAAAACACTTTTCCTGTACCAGAACTGGAGCACTATCAAATGCCTGTAAATATGTGCCTCCACTAGATCATCAGACTACCCGAAAAAATGTTCCTATCGAGTATCTCATATTTTTTGTTACTTGGGAGCCGGGAGGAATTGTCCATCGTTTGCAAAACTCCGTTATTCCTCCCATCTTTTCGTGATCCATTTCAACGCCTGTTCCCTGTACGACTACGGCCTACCAACTCGGATTTTGTTATCTCTAATAATTTGGGTTGTCCATAAATTGCTTTCCACCGATGATCCAGTGCCCAACATTCGCATTGAACATGAAGCGCCGGCCCTGTCCCTTTGTTGCACTGCATGATGGCTAAGGGTCTCCTTTATATAGCCCTACTTTGTTCAGGTGTTCTCTGAATGGACAATGTCAATAGATGGTCCTGTAGTTATTGCAGTAGATTTTGGTACCCTCACAGCTGGCTTAGGGCCAGCTGGATCTCGAGCTGTTGATCTGTTTCGAAATACAATTTTCCAAAAAATAAACATATTTGTGGTTGTTAAGAAAAATACATATACGGAGTATATGGTGGTCACGGTAGTGTAGAGGTTGACACATTCGCCTTTCAAGCGGACGACCGGGGTTCGATTCCCCGCCGGGGCCACCGTGCTGGGTAATCGCACGTTAAACGGTAAGGCCTCGTTAATCCATTGCTCGCACAAGTTTCGACTTCTGGGGGTTGATGTTCGTCAGCTGGTTAACGGAACGAACAATTTTAGAACAAATTTTTAGATAATAGAAGCATTCCTTATTTTATCCATGAGCTTTGGAATAGACTGTGGTTGTGCAACGTAAACTTTAGATTTCACGAATCCACAACATCCCCGCTGGCAACATTTGCCTATACGCCGGATTGGATAATTTTCATCAACCATTTATCGTGCTTCACTTTGCTAGTCTAGTGTAACGTACCTGACTCCAGAATTAAAATCAAAATTCATTCATTCTATGATCATTCCCCCAGGACTGTTGAGCAACAATAGACTTTTTTGATCTTCGAAATCAGCAGTTTGTATTACGAAAGAAGTTTCAATGACTTAGCAGAGAAAAAACTACCACCGAGATGTACAATTCCCAATATATGAATGTATTCTTGGGTATGCCACAAAGGTCTATGTTATGTTCTATATTATTACAACTATACATATTGATGGAATTAACATGTATATCGGTGACTACTTTTTGACCATGTATATGGACAACACTGGTAGTGTTATGGGTAGTGTTCGACAAAATAATATAGTGTTATGGAGAAAGCACGTTATCAAATCGTTTATGAATTAATGTGGAACATTTTTTTATATTTGACACCGCTAAAATACAGTGTGAGATTCTATAATCCTCAAAAACACTGATTTTCAGTTTTTTTTATGCTACGTTTTTGTATCAAGATAAAAGTGCTGGAATCCAAAAGGGACATAAGTACAGTACTTTGGTTGAAAATCGGCGAAAAAAGAATGGCTTTTGTTTTTTTGTTAACTTCTATTTGAATGTGTAATTAGGTGATAGAACAATGAAATGGGCGTCACGTGAATTTTTCCTTTGAAGTTTATTTAATGGGACAGAAACGACAAAAATTACACTGATAAGAGTATCATATGGTGGTGAATTGAAATTTTCGAATTCAAATATTTGTATTGAAATACTGACTTGGGTGGATTACAACTTTATTGCTCATACAACTAATGGATTAAAGTATTTCTCTTTTTAGTAAAATTACAAAATGGTCTGACGAATAGAAATTATAGCATAAATGGCTGCCCACCTTCAGGCTCTGGTGCAGTTGTTTTCAGTTGCAGACACAGGACAAAAATATCAACCAGCCTAGGGACCTATGCGACTGTATTTCAAGCCGAAATCTATGCTGATGAATTGTGTGTGGAGAGATTGGTAGAATCCAACCTCACTCACAAGTCAATAAAAATCTCGGATAGTTATGCGGCGTTGGAAACTCTTGGCTCCTACCGAACAACGTCTGAGTTGGTAGCAAATTGCCAAAAACGACTCTCCTCAATAGAAAGACTTAAAAAATTGTTTCTGGTCTGGATTCCTGGCGACACTGGCCTGGAAGGCAATACGACTGCTGACTCCTTTGCAAAGAATGGTGCTGCAACTAGCTTCATCGGACCAGAACCTGTCATTGGCTTTGCTTTGAGTTTTGCCAAACATTGAACACCTGACTAGCAATGAGATTTAAAGACTTCTGGCAAAGTTTTCCAAGATTGGCTCACTCCAAGGCGTTCATTCATCCTTCGAAGCTTGAAACCAAACAGTTGTTGGACTACAGTAGGGATGAACTACGATGTCTAACAGGCCTCCTTACAGGTCACTGTTGTCTGAATCATCATATGCAGAGACTCGGACTGTTGGAAGACAGTGTGAGTCACCTCTGTTTGGGATATGATGAAACAGCAGAGCATATACTTTGTGCCTGCCCCGTTGCGGACCGAATCAGGTTTTCAGAGTTTGGTAGAACCACACTCTCATCATCGTACTTGAAAGATCACTCACCATACAAACTAATCGGTTTCATCAAGGAGTTTGAATAGATGTGAGCCACAATAAACCCTTGCGGGTTGAGGTGGAGGGTCGACTAGACCCACTCACTTTTGACCTAACCTGACTTATTCAGTTCATAAAAATGAAACTGAAAAGGTAGAGAAAAAATTTTTAAGATTTCTACATTACAAAAAACATGATGAATATATTTTTCATCTTAGTTATCTTGAGTGAATTTAAATTCACAACCTTAGAATTTAGAAGAAAAATTCCAGTACATACTTCAATAATGTAAGATAAATTTATTTGTTTTGCCTAAACCTCGAAACAACCTAGGTTCAAATTCCCCACTATACCATATGTGTTCTCTTGTAAATTGTTTAAGGAATATAGATTTCTGTCAAATGTAATGTAAAAACATTTTAAAAAAATATTGAAATTGAGATGTCATCCTTGGAAGTTGATATTGATTGTAACTGAGAGCCAATTCAATCCAATAGTCATTTTCAACTGAATGTGTCTTTGAATTGGATTTTGATTCAGATGATTTGGAGTTACTCCAGTTTTAGTCATCGTATTATATTGAGAATGAATATTTATTTGGTTTTTGATATTGTAATCGATTATTGGAGCTACTTGTTCTGTAGATTTCTTGATATATATAATAAAATAAATGGAATTGAGAAAATAATATAAATGAAAAAATACATAATAGAAAAATAAGTGTAATGGTTATTTTATCGTAATTATACGAGTTCATAGGGTGATTTTTTGAGAGGTATAGGATTTGATTTTCAAAAAAAAAACACAAAAAATTTGAAAAAAGTTATGAAATCTTCATTGAAATCGATATTGCTGGTTTATCTCTGTAGACATGAGCCTTGACATGACCCTACAAGAAATAATCCAAAGGCGTTAAATCACACGATCTAGGCGGCCAATTGACGGGCCCCAAACGTGTGATTAACTGCTCAGCGAAGGCGGCTCCTAATTGGGCCATTGTTTCGCATGCTGTGTGGCATGTGGCCCGTCTTGTTAAAACCACATGTCAGGCAAGTCCAATTCTTCCATTTTAGGCAACAAAAAAACGTCAATCATCACACGGTACCGCTCGCCATTCACAGCAACGTTCCGGCCATTGTCGTCTTTGAAGAAGTACGGCCCGTTGATGCCACCGACCACACTAAACAGTGACTTTTTCGGGATGCATCTGTAGCTTTTGCAATGCTTCTGGCTGGTCTTCACTCCAGATGCGGCAATTTTGCTTGTTAACGTATCCATTCGATAAAAATATGGATCTTCCTCCAACTTTGCCAGCGCTCATTCACCAAATGTTAGACGTTTTGGGAGGTCGTATGGCTTCCATTCTTGCACCAGCTGTATCTTATAAGGTTTTACACCCAAATCCTTTCGCGAAATTTTCCACGTAGTGGAGTTACAGAGGCCCAATTGCTGCGAACGGCGGCGAATCGACATTTCACGGTTATCATGAACGTGGGCGGATATAGCCGCAATATTTT
>WOGR01008090.1:0-12028 GCA_015342045.1 Leptinotarsa lineolata | reverse complement strand
ATGATTGATAACAGAAGAGCGTAATGCAACGTATTTATTAAAATAGTCAATTTTTTTTTCCAACATTGCAAAAAGAACGACCTACTTTCGTTTTTGTATTCGAAATTTGAACAATCAATGATTGATCCATTAATTTCATGTCTTTTTTTAATAAAAAGAATAGCTCTTCACGCCGGCAGGCTCCATATATTCCGTAAATAGTAGCAACCTTCATTATCAAAGATTTTTCATCTGGCGTCTCATTTGTAAACCTCTGAACTTGTTGAAACGTAAGAGTTTTTGATTTTTTGGACCTATAATTTTCATTTTTCCACTTCAAGAATGCTATTACCTCGAGATATCTGCTTGTATCAGCACCATTTTTAACGAGTGCACTCAACTTTATTATTGAAAACTTGCTCCACAAAATTGACGAGTTCCATATTTTTGATTTCTCTTCTAGATAGGCTAAGAAGACGGTTTTGTTGAAATTTCCAGCGACGTTTTCAGTCTACAACAGCTGAGAAAATTTAAATATGCGATGTCGTACTGCTGAGCCGATTTTTTTTTTTGTAACATTTCAATTGAAGCTCTTTATGCAACTTCTTCAATATCGTCAAGAACACACGATTCTTCACTATCGTTCTTCATTATGCAAGACATTAAACATCAGCAAGAACTTCAAATGTGACTTTAAATAAAACGCGTGAGCTGTAAACAATATCTTAGGCATTTATTTTTTAGGGAAAACCTATGCCTGGGTTTTCGTGGCACTGAATTGAACCTGATTACTTCTATTCCAATTTAAATCACCTCTAGATCCTCATTGAGATATGCAACCTCCTGCTTCCGGTGAATATGTGCATCTACAGCAGAAGTCTTGGAATTCAAATGGAATTAAGAGCCAAGTGTGCTGTTGTCGGCAAAGCAATATATTGAATTCTTGGTTTCTTCTAATAAGTCAATGGAGATAATTAGAATCCCTGGGGAACACCAGTGCTGATAGTGAAAGTGATATCCATCGACGACCACGCCACGCATGGTCATAGGCCTTAGAAATATCAAGCGCAACAGCTCTTAACTCTCCCTGTTTATCAATTGCGTTATTCCAAATATGGGTGACATAGGATAGAAGGTCACCTGTTGATCTGATGATGAAGCCTTCCAAATATTCAAGGATATGGTGGTTTACGGCTTTCTCCATGATTTCTAATGTCACTGACTAAGCAAAGCGACTCATCTATAGTCATTTGGAAGATTTTTTTGCCGTTATTGGAAATAGGCTTCCAACAAGAAAGAAAACCCCTTCCTTCCAAACCTGGCTGAAAAGTCTGCAAAATACTGGTGCGAATTTATTGGTACACTTTTTGACACTGTCAGGCCCTTTACGAACAGTTTATGAGGGGTGCAAGGGTCAGGCGGGATGAAGGGAAAAGGTGGAGCTTGCAGCTAGCCAACATATGCTCACTAAAACAATATCGGCACAGAAGCAACTCTACAGTGTTAGTAGGTAAATACGTTGTAATCGTCTGTTCCTAGGTTTGCGGTTGGATTATTGCTGTTTCATTTCGGTTTATTACAGTTCGTAAAGTATAAGTTGTGCTTAGTATACATTAAAAGACAAATAGAAGGTTGTTGGACGATATGAATGAGGAAAGCAAACGTTGTTGGAGAGACGATAATGGGCACTCCATCAGGACCAGACGCTTTGTTGATATTAAGCTGTTTCAAAACTTGCCTGACTAAATTTGCTTCTTCTATGGCTGCTGTTGCAATTGAACCATTCGCTTGTGTTAGTGGTGGAATTGTGGATTTTGTGAAGTTTTGCATAACAGCCTCAGCTACCGACCAGAAGGATCTAGACCCGTTGGGTCTGGCGAGCAGCTTATCCCCAATTCTCTGATTGTGAAGTTTTTTTTCTAATTAGAGAAAAAATCGCATCAGCCGTAGCTATTAGCGGCAAACCTAAAAAATATGTCCAAAATTTCATACATTTGTTTACATTATAGTTCAAATAAAAGGATACATTCCTTAAGAAATTCAATAATATTGTTCGTGTTGGTATTTTGGAAAATTCAACTTAAGTTGGAGGGGATTTTATTGTTCAGTCTCTCAACTGTGCAAAGCGGGCACTCCACCAGAACATGCTTAGGAGTCGCAGGCACTTCACACGCGAAATATTGTGGTGGCGGTTCTCTCCTCAATATATGATCATGCGTAAGGCGCGTGTGGCCCAAACGTAATCTGGTAATTATGACTTGATGGAATCGGTTTGTTGCTTTATTGTTCCCAGGATATAGTGTAGGTTTGATTTCCTTGAGTTTGGGGGGTTTCTGAGACCAGTGATGATTCCACATTTCCACAATTTTGCCATGGAAAAAAGATTCAAGATCTGTTGGAAATGCTTTCATACTGAAAGTGCGTGCTCGATTTTCTAGAGCTTCTCTGGCAAGTTTATCGGCTATATCGTTTGCAGTAACCCCGGTATGTGATGGAACCCATAGTAGGTGGGATTTTTGGAGGCGACAGCTTGCTCGCAATCTTTGTTGACCCAAGGTTTGCCGTTATAAATATAGGTTTCAATGATACATACCTTCTTTGCAAATCTCAGATTCAACTGAATGGAGCCATAAAGAATTATTTCGTTTATCACTCTTATAATGTGACATCACTTGATCGATTTACTCACATGGCGACAAACATTATCAACTACTACAATTGGTTCATTACTTCCCATTTCCAGTAGGCGAACTAGTTACATTATTCAACTGCATTCATTGAACTTTCCCTCATTTCGACAAAACAAAGGCAGGAAATTATGTAATCAGCTCAGCCACGGGAATTAAATTCAGCAAATAATGAAATTTCCAACGTGCTCACCTCAGAAAGTTCTGTTCCTGACCGTTTCAGTTTTCGTTATACCTGTGGCAAAAGTTGCCAGGATAATTTGAGAACCTTTATTAATATAGAGAGTTTCGATATTTCATTTCCAACGATACTACAGAGTTATTAATTGGGGTTACTGACAAGTCCATGAATTTGTTGTATATAGCTGGAAACTTGACTTCATCAAGTATATCGTTTGCTAAATTGATTGTGCTAACAACTTTCTCAAAGATATCAGTGGCAAACTCCATCATCATTACTCAGATCACAGAATAAAATTCAAATCGGAGAATGATATTTTCAGTCCTCACACAAGAACCATTTTGAACTTATGAACTTCTCAAATAAAAACTAGTTTATGGAAGATTCGAAATCTTTGTTTTCGCCAACGCTAATTATTTTCAAAAATTGGTAATACGGAATATCAACTTTCATGATGTAGTAGAAGGGCGCGGCTAAAGCTACTGTCACACTATGCGACTGAGGATACTAACAATCGAAACGTCTTGAGGAACTTATGGTTTGAAACTTGGGTCATTGAAGAAGCCCACAAAAAGCCCCGAGTCTGGTTGAGATACGTTGACGACACCTCCATAGTATGGAACCATGAGAATACAGAACTGGACATCTTCTTGAAGCACATCAATAGCGTGAAACCTTCTATCATTTCCACAATGGAGAAAGAAGTGTACAACGAATTACCAATCTCAGACTTGTGAAGAGGACCGACACTAAGGGGAAAACATCTGTATATCGAAAACCCACTCACACGGGACAGTATCTGAACCACGAATCCAACCACCATGAAAGAGGAATCATCAAGACTCTAAAGACTCTAGTAGATCGTGCTTTTGGGGTCTGTGAAACGGAGAAAAGGTCTCGAGAAGGAACTAGGCATCATAAAAAATGATCTTCACTGGAATGGTTACTCCAAAGTGATGGTAGAACAGACTCTGGCTAGAAGACAGCAAGAGCTTCGCGAAGAAGAGAAGCCGTCACAACCAGTGTTGGTATTTTTCTATGTCAGAGGATTATCGGAAAACTGCGGCAAATTTTATATCGGTAGAACTAAGATGACATTGAAAGTCCGCACTGCCGAGCACAAGAAACACATAGAGAGAGGAGATATCAGCAATTCGTGAATAGCAGAGCATGTTTGGACTCATCAACATAACATCATGTGGTCCCAAGCTGACATGACCCACAGGGAGAAAAACTGGTTCAGAAGGAAATTCAAAGAAGCCGCATATATGTTGTCCAACAACATATTCAGCCAAGCTAACGTAGAGATTCGCAACATATGGAATCTCATAACGGCCAACTCCCGCCAAATGATCATCTGCTGCTAAACCGATAAAGCGGGGATAGGGAAGAGGGGATGAAGTGAAAACACTTGAATGACATATAGTCATCCACCATAGGAATAGACCGAAGCAATATTTCTAGACGTCTTCAAGGCGTTCGATAGAGTTTGACACGACGGATTTCTAGCCAAAATGAGCAATTTTGGCTACTCAAAATAGATGGTAAGACTCATCGAATCTTTTCTAGCTGACAGGCGATGCCGCTGCAGGGTAGGGCAAGAACTCCCCACCATGCGATTACTGGAAGCAAGGGTCCCACAAGGTGCAGTCCTTTTGCCACACCACTTCTCGGTATACACAGCAGACGTGCCCAAGCTAGAGAATAACTTCAACAAGTTGGCACTCTACGCGGACGACAAAGCTCTGCTGGCAAGAACAACAAGCAAAGCGCATGTCACTAGATACTTGCAACAGCAGACAAATAAACTAGAGGAACGGATCAACTTTTGGAAAATCAGTATAAACCCAGACAAGAGTCAGGCGATACTGTTCACCCGCAGGTGGTACTCCCGGAAGGAAACGTCACATTCAACGGACCAGAGATTTCATAATACCAATACCAATAATCCTGTATGCCTGCACTGCGTGGGGCCAGTGCGCAGCGACAAACAGAGGAAATATTCAGACGTTCATGAATCGGCAGAGAATGTGTTTGATAGAATCCGATCACACGCCAATCCAGCGCTCCGCAATCTACACGAAGCATTAAATAGGAATGACCCCAGATTCTGAGAAAGAAGTAAACGCAGAAGGCTAACCAAGCAGAATTAAAGACCACTTCCGGGAGTCGCTATCAGGCGGCTCTGGTAAGTATAAAAACTTTCCAACCAGATTTTAAACTCACTTTTTTTTCAGATTCACTGTGAAACACGCGCATATCGCGCGTGTTTTGGGTTAGTTTTTGGGGGTCCCATGAATCAATTACATTCAAGTAAAGCTAATATTAAATACAGTAATAGATTAGAAAGTAAAAGCACCTAAAGGCTGGCTTTCGACCGCAGTAGGTCAAATGTCAATCTTTCTCAAGTGCCTATCAGTAGGTTGAGGACCGCTCCTGGTGGAGCGGGGGTAGAAGAAAGGGATTCTATGTTCTCCACACAGTAACCGTTTAGGGTGATTCCATCCAGGGCACACGTAGACTAAACACACCGATAAAATCACATCCGGCGATAAGTATCCTACTGGGAACGAAATAAATGCTAGCAAAGAGTTTTGGTTAATTAGCTTCGCTAACGCAAAATTTGGTCATATTCAATTGGCGGTCTCGCAAATTCATTCACAATAATAACTCACCAATGACTTCGATAGAAAGAAGATATAGGTCTCAAGGAGGAAGGGTTATAGAAAAAAAAGGAGACCAATCAAGGAATGGATCGAGGGAGAAGTGTTAGAGACGGTTTCGTGGACTTGAGGACAAGAATTTAGAATTTGGCAGTTTCCGAGGGGGTTGCGATCTGACCAACGGGCGCGACGGTTCTCCGTTTTTTTGAATTCAGGGTTGCGATTTGGCCAGAGGGCGCGACGGTTCTCCGTTTTTGAATTCAGAGTTGCGATCTGGCCAGTGGACGCGACGGCTCTCCGTTTTTGGAATTGAGGATTGCGATTTGACCAGCGGGCGCGACGGATCTGTTTTTCTGAAGTTGTACGAGAGGAAGTTGATTATTATGTTCAGTGTTTTTGTGGCACTTAGAACGAGCTGCCTGTGTACACGGATACCGTTCTAGAGATGAGTAACAGGTTCTATAGAGTATTGTGAGTCAGTTTGGATTTTTACTAACCTCATGTGGTAAAGAGATAGAGGATGTTAGTTTTATTTTATAATATTGGTCTTATTTGCTGTTGCGTTTTGGGGGACAATATAAAAAAGGCAATAGGGTGCACCAGACCCCTTTTCGTATGTATAGTAGTACACACATGTTTAGTTCTGAAAATAGTCGTCGGCCAGGCGAGTTCAATTAATCACGTCAGAATTTCCGCCAAGTTTGAATAACGAAATTACGGTTTTCTTGCAATTTGGAAGTCTACGTATGAGGGAAAATAGACATAACCTTTCTTTTCAGTTTCTAACGAGACATCTCGTGGTTTGAGTTTCAGCTATTATAGACGAGACATTTTGTTTTGAATTTTGTTTTATTGTTTTTGCTTTACTTTCATGTTATATTTTGATACTTGGTTATTTATTTTGGTTCATAAACATACCCGTTTATTCTTTTATTTGTGTTCGTAACATAAACATTATCTGAAATTATGTTTCGTTACTAATGGCTCAATAATTGAGCAAGTCCCGCACCATTTCAGAATAGGGAAAAGGCCTATTGCTGAAATATCAGTGCACAGCCTCGTTTTGGTGTAAAAGATAAGGGAAAAACTCCCAAAAGGTTCAAGGTGTGGTTAGATTTCAAAAAGACCTCCTCTTCGTGCAGGAGGCCGAATTCATGTGGTGACAGCCACGGATTTCCGCGGCTATCACCAGCCGCGGTAACCCACGGTTGGTGTTCCTTTGTTCCTTTGTTCCTTTGTTGAATTGTTCAATTTTCAATTTTTTGCTTGTATTTTATTCTACTGTGATTTCATTTAGGTAGTTCTTTTGCTTAAATGTTATTCTCAGCTATTCATTAGTAATTTCAATTGAATTGGTTCTTTCAAGGATTTCAAATTATTTTATATTATATCACACAATGTAAGTCAGAACTAATGAAATAAAAAATAAAAAAATCGTCGATGGAATGTACATAGCCCACGAAATTCGTACATTTACCTAATTTTTTTAATAGACCTCGTATGTTCTACAAAATCCATCCAATGGAACTTGCTTCATCAGATAGATTGTTCATTGTGAATCGTCCTATATAAGTTTTGAAATGTCGTGCACTGATACAGAACTTTTGCAGCATTCACTACAAAAGAATGTTGTAATAAATCTTTACAATGTTTCTCACAATACCGCTTCTATCCGATAAAACTTTCCAAGGAAGTTCGGTACATAAAGTTAAGCAACTGCCTCTTACTGGCGACAACTGTTGCATCCTTTTAATTTAATTTAGATATCAATGACACGAATGTTTTACAACTGCAATTTGAATCCCGAACTTATAGTACTTTTTACGAATATTCTAAATACATCAGAGTGACTGAATTCGTGGACACAGGAAAAGTAATCAATTTTACTCGGATAATAGCAGCAGGCAAATCAATTTCCTGCATCATTCCACAAGAAAATGAAGTTGCTTTGAATCCGTGGAAAATTAATGATCGTACGGTTTCCAGTAATGGGATGTGATTCATTCTTTTATTCTGAAAGGACGTCGAACTGGACCTATTTATTCATATCTAGAAAAGTGTTTGTCTTCAATAGTTGTCCGATAAATTTACTGTCAACGCTTGTTCCCAAAATGTTTTAATGATATCGTTACTATACAATGCGGATCTAAATGATCCCGCCCTCCTCCTAACTGTTGAATACTACAAGATACGAATGTCGAATCAAATTCACATTCTCTCGTATATATCGTATGTATATCTCGGCAGATGTACCTCAAGGATCAGTATTGGGGCTATGCTGTTTATTTTTTTTCATCAATGGCCTCCTGACTTACTGTACTGCTGTTTCTCTATCGATTGTGTATGCAGATGATACCAATCTCGTCATGTCAGCAGATGGTATTCCCACTATGCTCAGTAGTACGCAGAAGGCTACAAATCAACTCTCCGAGTGGTTTTATACAAGTTCTCAATACAAGCTGAATGAAAACATTTTTTGTCTAATTTCCAATACGTTTATTTATTCTTACGACCGGTTTCGCGGTTTAGCACATTATCAAGTAAAACTAACTAACTTTTTGGAGTGTGCACCTGGATAATATAGGGTTACAGCTAGTCTGGGAGTCTAGGTAGTGATTAAATAGAGGTACCAACTATGAAATTATAGAGATTACCGGGGTTGCCAAATTCATAAATTCAAGAGTGGAGACCTACATATTTCGAGTTGGTCGTTTGAGGGTATATATTTCGAGTTTTTTATTGATTTATAAATTTCCATGGCTTCTAACGATTTCTTTTTCTTTCCTTTATTACATGTGTGTAGAATTTTGAGATTATTTTTACTTATCTTGTGTTTTGTTTCTTGAAGATGTTCATACATTGTAGATTTTTTTTCCAAACAGACGTGTTCACGAAGCCTTACGTCAAAATTTCTACCGGCTTGGCCTATGTAAACTGTAGGGCATTCATTCACCACATTCTATTCTTTATATACCTGAGATTTTCATTGTATCTCGTCTGGGTTTTGCATTGAACAGAATCTTGCCTGAATTATTATTACTTATGAAAGCTGTTGTTATTTTGTATTTGGAGAAGTAGTTTTGGATATTTTCTGAAAATTTACCTGAGTAATTGATGCTACTATATTTACATGAATTGTGTTCTCTGATATTCTGGTATATTTCACTTATAAGTGTTATATTGAGTTTTATCTGATATCTTTTCTATTAGATAAATTGGTACCTGATTGTTCAACGCAATTTGTTTGATTATTTTTAGTTCATCTTGAAAATTCTTTTTAGATAAAGGGATTGTGAAAGCTCTGTGTATCATTAACCTAAAGGCGGCTAATTTATGTGAGAGTGGACTGAAAGAGTCAAAGGGGATTGTACAGTCGGTGAAGGTGTTTTTTCGGTGGATATTGAATTGAAAACTATTATTCAGTCTTGAAATATTCAAATCTAAAAAAGGAAGCTCTTTGTTTTGTTCGATTTCTACTGTGAATTTAATTTTGTTATGCAGACTATTAAGGAAGTTTAGTAATTGATAAATTTGTCTGTTTGAACCATAAAAGCCCACCAGTATGTCATCCACGTATCTGAACCAAAACACAATATGTTTCTGAGAAAGAGTGTTATTGAGAATGTGGGTATTTTCAAGTGTGTCTATGAAAATGTCTGCCATCATGGGACTTAAGGGTGAGCCCATAGGGAGATCTGAGTTTTGTGGATAAAATTTATTATAATATTTGAAGTTTCGTTTCAGAGATGTATTCAAGAGATTGCAAAATTCGATAGTTATATATGGGTTACTGTTAACACTAATCTAATATGTCTTTCACTAGGGGAAGACATTCGTCTGTTGGAATGTTAGGGAACATGTTTTTTACGTCGAATGATACTAGTTTGATATTATTCTTTATATTCAAATTTGATAATTTGTTGGTGAGGTCTACTGCATTGAGAACTGTGTTGAAAGGCCTAAATTTCGTGAGGTCTCTGAATCTTGAATTTCAAAACTTTGACAACTTACTGGTTGGGGCATCTTTATATGATACTACAGGTCTGGCTGGATGTCCTTCTTTGTAGAGCTTGATCAATCCATACATTTCTGGAGGCTGGGGGTTCATGTAAGTCGTCTTTTTTATATCCCATGGCCTCCTTAGTCTGCTGGGTATACTTTTTGGTGGGGTCCTTTCTTAGAATGGTGACATCTAATGTATTCACCACTTCATGCATTTTTGAATGGTAAACTTGTTCTTCTAGACATACGATGTTGTTTCCTTTATCTGCTTTGGTAAAAATAAGTTCGTTGTGAGTTCTTTTCTCTGTCAATTCCTTCAGTGTATCTTTGATATGCCTTGAATAGCTGGGTCAATAACACAGATTAGCATCCAGAAGAATAGGATAAACGAAATGTACAAACAGTACAGGTAACCAGATTGCTGAAGTGGGTATCAACAAAAGATGAGTGGAAAAACGTCCATGCCCATGAGGCCGAAGTGATTTCTCTAGCCTTAGGACAATTCAAAGGTCTCCTGCAAAAAAAGAACTTGTAAAATTATTATTGTTTCAAACCTCGGTAATTAATGAATTTGATAGTTAGGGAAAACAATAGTAAGTATGTGATTTTTATAACAAATCAACAAACTTTCAAATCAAATAATCGTTATTTCTATTCATAATTTGTTTCCTTATGCACCCCATATGACCAGGACGCATTGACGTGACAGCTTAACCTCGGTATCTCAAGTTGTTCAGCGGAGCGTATCTCTTTCAGCTGTCTGTGTATAAGTTTACCTTTTTACGGTCGTGAATTTGTTAAGTCAGTCGCAGTATCATGCATACAAAAGACAATACAAGAAGGAAGGTCACGAAACAATGCCGCAACACGCAATACCGTCTCGTCTGACATTAACAAAGTCGAGCGATCGGAAACGGGCATGAGAAAGTTTTTCGCGTCGAAGGAGGCACCGAGTGTGTCTGTGAAGACGCGCTCTGATGTGTCTTGTGGGTTCACGGACCGAGACATATTCAAAATCTTCCCGCGCAAGATTACTTATATTGTATCCACGGCATTACTCTTACAGAATAACCCAGATAAAAAAATTAAAAGAAATTAGTTTTTCATTTTCAGTGCCTTTTATTAAAGCTTCTCTTTAAGAATGTTTTTTTTATAATTTTTATTTTTAAACATTTTTGAATCGAAGTAAAAATTGAATATGTATTAAAATAAGGTATATACAAATTATTTACTCAATTACCTGTCAAATCCAGCAAGGTTGAAATAACTTATGACATTATTACCGAAATGACATTATTTGGTAAATGATTCGAGCACGGCACTGCTTGTACAACGTTCTTGATTTTTTCGAAATGTATATTGGTTCTTCTTTCGCTTTTTTGATAGAATTTAAAAATAATAACAACGATAAGAGAATGCTGATTGCTAACCACAGTAGTAACAGCAGTGAATAACATACTGAATTCCCAAAAACGGATAATTAGATGTATGACCTCTTTTCATTATCTTGAATCATGCAAACCACTTTTTAAACGCCTTAGGCATTTTAACAGTGTATATACTGGAAATAGCATGCTTTGCACATAATAGAAAACACCAAACCAACTGTCCAAATAACACTCATCAATATTCCACAAGAAAAATACAAGAAATAATTCCAAACCACGCCCTTCAAATTACCAGCCAGAGTCCCACAGTTATGGGAATTAAAGTGTACAACCATCTATCCCCCACTCTGAAATCACTTACCACTTGCAACTTCAAGCTAAAACTCAAATAAATACTCATTCGGACTCCCTTCTACAGACTGAATGAATTTTTTAATGAAATATTAGTCTAGTTTTAATGTTATATAATTTATTTATATCAATACACGCATCACTTTATTCACCAAGTGCTACCACTTTACCTCTATATAACTTTAATATTATTTTAAATCTTATTTTAGAATGTACTCTTTTTAACAATCAATGTGACTTATCGTATGTCTGTATGTAACTTCATTTGATTAATAAATATTTATTATTATTAATACTATCCGTAGTATGCGCTGGCCCTATCCCCCGAAGCCCCGATACATTCGGGAGGGCGCGCCAACATTATCAACCAACGACCACCCCCCACACTGTGGGGTAAGTGATCATTGGGTCCAAGAATCATGTGACCTGAGCAAACGCAATGAGCCAAGAGTGACAGCCTTCTGCATCTGTCCGGCTAAGATTTCTGCCTTAGTGCGGCAAGCCGGTATGACTGAGATTCGAGAGTAGAGAGGGCATCATTCCACCAAGGACTCCAATAATCAGAACAACCATCTTGACAGAGTGGTCTGCATATAGTCTGCGGAGTTCAAAGAGAAAATCTCGATATTTAATCCGTTTTTCCTCCTCTTTTCGGACGATATTCGTCTCGCCAGGAGCTAAAAACTCCACGACAAATATCGTCTTGCTCTGATGGTCGAGAAGGACCATATCAGGCTTATTAGCTTGTATGAGCCTGAGGGTGGGGAACGAATAGTT
>WOGR01008089.1:0-12028 GCA_015342045.1 Leptinotarsa lineolata | reverse complement strand
CTCCATATTATGGGGCTGGTGGACACACCTCTATGCGGGATGTGTGAACAGAAATATGGAGCTGTCAGGCATGTCTTATGTGAATGTCTGGAGCTGTCGTCAATAAGAGAGTGTAAGTTCGGCGAGTCTCCTAGTGACCTGTCCACCTTCCTGGAAAGGACAGAATGGACGATAACCTAGGAGGACAACTACTTGGGAAGATGTACAATGGGTCACATGTGACCTTAGTGCTCCCTACACTCGCCCTCCTTACCCTACAGATACAGAGATAATATGTGTCACGTAGGATCGAACATTTTCTTTACTTACACCTGAAGAAGTTTCAATATCCCTCCTGGATGGGGTATCTCTGTGGAGATGAGAGTCCTTCTAAGTGATGTCCTTATCCTGAGGTGTATGACTTTGATTTCACTCAATGTCAAAACGGAACTTTGGAATACCGGGCCCTCTTTCTTCGTAGATGACTTCATCACGGTAATATGGGGTTATGCTGCATCTTCTAGATATTTGAAATATAGAGAACCCGAACAATTCGACTCTACAGAAATGGTAATACAAATGAACCTATCAGCTCAATAGTTTTTCTTGTAATATTGGATCGAAAGCAAGAGCTTTTACCTCATCCTGTTGATGAACATAAAAGGCTCAATAGTGTAGCAAGCAATCAGAATATCACATCAACCTGCTTTGAATCAAATTCTTGAGCAACCAAAACGATACTTGTATCAGGAGGAAAAACAATATCAATAAATAAACGATATCGCTCATCGATGATTCATGAAAACCAGTTGCTATGACGCCTTGCATGACTGAATCTCATATATTGTTATGTATAGTTGACTCACAGATGTCTACGGTCACCAAGATGAAAAAATTCACTTGAAACCTCTTCTACCTGCAATTATGGTTGCCATAGAGAATATTACAAGAGATTGTCTACTGGTACAATTCAAGAGCTAAATATTCTAACCTACAGAATCTACAGGTTACCTAGGAGATTTGGGAGAGCATCTCCTGGATAGTGGAGGTGGTTAGTGAGAGAACCCTCATGAGATGAAGACATATTTGTATTGTCCAACTAGTACAATGAAGAAAATGTAGATTGGGTGACTTACTTCTGACAAGAAAACTCAGGCTCTAGTAACTGAGCACCTACCTGTAACTCCCCCACCCTCAGGTTTGAAGCGTTTGGCAGAGTCTTACTCTTATTTGCTTATCTTGTATTTTATCAACCTGATAAACTTATGGTCTCCGTTGAGGAGGTGGGTTTGTTTGATCAAGTTTGAACAGAGTCAAACCACAAAAAACTTTTGCAAGTTGCAGTGGAGTGGCAACTCATTTGGGACATACCTATATCGATTATTTTATTTCGTGAATAAGTCTCTACTGTTTCATGACCTCAGCAGTTCACACAAGTGAAATAAAAAAATCCAGTCTCTGTAGGAGAGTAAATGTAGAAATTCCAATTGAGCGAATGTTTTGAAATATTTAGCGGTTTGAAATGTTGTCATTGATTCTCATTATATCATCCTATATTTATTGAAAACTGCCTTTATTTTTGGTAATAGTGTCGTTTTGATAAAAATTTTTTCAATTAGTTTCGCAATTAATAATCTTTGCTGAGTTTACCTTCAAGAAAATCCTTGACCATTGGTTTTGAGTTGTCTACTATTCGAAATCCTGTGATGTTCATTGCTCCATATTCAACTATTTCACTTTCCCATCTCTCATCCATTACCTGTAAAACGAATGGGAAATTTTTAAAATTGGTAATCAAAAAAAAATTATCTCTTGATATTTATTAGGAAATATATTTGGAATGTATGAATACCCTACTCTATCATTTGAACGAATATGAATGCTAAAATTGAGGAAGAGTTCATGTTTTCCGTTACTTTTCGTTCATAGGTTTTCATCACGGTGAAATTCAATAATTCCTTCTATTTTTGGGGAGAGTTAAGATCAAGTACCGACACGTATGGGAAATTTGATATAATATGAATATGAAGTATGAATATGAATATGAAGTAATACACCGTGCTCTTTCGAAATTCTGCCTTTTCAAAGAGTCACTACGTCAAATGAGAAATACATTGAACTGGCGTTAGGTCGAATTTAGCAATGAAAGAAGTATCTCTCACACCGAAGACGTGAAATTCTCTGATTCACTGTATTGCCCGAGAAGAATTTCTATCAAGTGGAAAATCAAGATGATAAACAATCATTTTGATGGTAATTCAAACTTGTAATGATAGTGATTTCGGATGAAATATGATATATCCAGGTATAAACAGGTCTATTCTCGTTTGATATCTGAACCATGAAGTTTTAATTCGTGTTGAAGTTAATCAAACACTATTACTGATCAAATTCCTTTGGAGTCTAGAGCAAAGGAACAAATATATATATATATATGTTTAGTTACTTTTGTAATAGGTCTTCTGAATGAATGTAAACTACGACAATCTTATAGGTTGAGTTAGGATGAGGTAGGTTGAGTTACTGTAATTAGGGACCTCACTGGATACATGGTATCCAAGTATCTAATAACACTAACGAAAAAGTGATAGAACAGGACCTCAATTAGGTTATACGTAATGGGCAACTTCGCCTCTCAAGTCAGCAATGCTGTTCTAATGAAGACATTTTTTTGGTGTCATCTGCGACGACTACATTGGTCATCAGCCTCGTGTCCTGAGTAGAAAATGTTGATAACTTCCCGAGGTACCTAGGGAGCATCATGGCTATTCGCAGTCCGTCAACCATGTAACGATGTGACGATCATCTCAGCTTCAACTAGATGAATTCTCCACGGAAAAATATCTGTTCGAGGATAATGAAGACGTATTGTTATTATTATCATCTGAATTCTTCATGAACTTCCTTGAGTTCTTCCAACCTATATAATATGGGAATTGTAATGTGAAACTCTCTACAGCTGCAAACTTTTCAATTCAATTGTGAAAATTCAAGGTATTATACTTACTTCAACATTTTGAAAGCTAGAATATACCTTAATTTTCAGAACTGATGAATCTCAGAGGTTTTTCTTGAGTTCGTTATGTTCGTGAATGTCTTCGATAGATGTCATGAATCTCTAGAGGAAGATTGAAAATAAGACATACTGAAGACAAATCTGTATATTCAATAGTCTCCTGTCAAGGTCAATTCGCAAGTGTTTGATCCACCTTCTACTATTTCAGTGCGATCAATGGAAATAGTTCATTCCCGTCCCCCAAATATAAGATGTTGTCCTCATGGTTTTGGTTCCCTTTCTGTGCAGAAGTTTCATAGAGCAAAAGCCGAATTGATCTCTCTACGAAATCCTTCATCACTTGGAAGGATCGATTGCAGCTTGAGAAATGGTCGGGTGCAGATTTTGTGGAACCTGTTTTTTCTTGCGAATCAGCAGCCAGTCCTGAAAATCTGGCGACGAAAATTGGATTAGATGAAACATTTGCTACATGAATAGCATTTTACAAGTATTGCTCATTACGAAGAATTTTAAGAAAGATGTTCTGACGATGAACGAGAACGAGAATGTTTCCTATCTATTCACCAAGCACAAACACCTGCGCATGTAGCTGCAGTTTCGTAAAAATGTATCATCTTTCCCACCAACCAATTTCCTAGAGTCTTTGAAGTCCATTAGATACTCTTCAGGACAACAAGAGGATTATTCCGAATTGTTGGGGTTCTTGTTGAATACTCTTCGTGAACAGGAAAATAGCAGTCATCTGTTCATAGATCTTCTGCTGGAAAAATCCCCACTAATTTAGTTTGTGGCACATGTTCAGGAGTTAGCAAAAACATATGTGACTTTCTAAAACTACTATGACTGATAACCAGTCCGTGAAAAGTTTTCTGTTGAATAATCTCAAAATAAAACTTTTAACGGGTGATGATCAACTATATTGCCAAATTTGCGCAAAAATGACTATAATAGGATAACAAGTATAGCTGAGGCATCAGTCAATCTAATAATCTTATAACATGACTCAACCTCAGACAGAAGTACAAAAATCTGACGATGGTTAGATATCAGATGAACACTCCAATCTAGCATACCACCATTATGATTTTCAGTCATTGTTCACTGCGGGTCTGGCGTTGAATCTGATTATTATTACGCTTTGGTCAAGGATGAAACGGACTGGCTTGAGTTTGACGATAGTCAAACTAAAGCCAGTCCGATAGTCAAACTCAAGTTTGACGATAGTCAAACTCAAGCCAGTCCGTTTCATTCGTTCCAAACTTAAGCCGTGACTGGCTTAAGTTTGACGATAGTCAAATGAAGCGCCGAAAGATCAAGGTCATGTATCTAGGTCATATCAAGGTCAAAACCAAATACACTCATGGTCATGTAACGAGTACATAGTTCAAGGTCTTATGAATTCATTGATGTTCATGGTCAGGTGGAGGATGATATTGGGAACAGTCATTAGGCTTCTACTAACAGAACTAATTATCGCAAAACAACTGATCAAACTATTTTTCGGTATTCTCCTTGGTTCTCTTCAACTGTTTGTTTTAATATCATTTACTAGCCCACCTCTTGTCCACAGAAATAACTTCGACTAAACAACGTTTTGTTGAACAAAACGAATTCACCTATAGGCTTCTTCAGTATGACCAACGATAAAACAGGTGATCACCATGAATAAACTAGGCAGGAAAATAACAGGTGCAATAAGAACTACTACGACAGTAGAAACAATGAAGAAGGCAAGGGTTTTATGGTATATCTGAAAAATATAAGTATTTACTTATTTACTCATTGGAGTGAACTGAAAAGTTTGTTCTTTCTGTACATGTGAAAAATTTTCCATTACATATTTCCATATTTTGCAAATTGTTGAAGGTGAAGAAACCCAAAGGTGATTGTTATTTTCATTTTATCGAACAAATTCATCTATTTTTCTTTCGATCAAACAAAAAGGAAACCCATCTACACAGTTATTTTACGAGTTTGCACATCAAAAGCTTGGAAGCAAGCCTGCAAAATCTTTTTTATGAAAAAAATACGTTGAGGTAACTTCCAATATAGCAGTTGCATAGTGTTTCATATAAAAACTTCGTTTACATTTTATGCTTGAAAAATTAATTCCATGTTTTCCTGAATATTTCAGTAACACGCGAAAATAACTGTCAACTTTAATGAGTGCTACTTGGGGCTTCATGAAAGTACTGTACATTCACTTTCATTTAGAAGGAGTCAAAAGTAACTCAAAAAAGTTTGTATTCTTGCAATATTTCCATAGTCGTTAAAATAGCCGGCTGTTATTTCCGTATATCACGCAATGCACAATATAACCAGGATGGCAGTGGTGTAGTGAGAAAGAAAATTTTATTATTTGAATATATAAATGTCCCCCGAGCATACTACATGGGCTGAGAAGGCTGGACCTTTGTGTGAGGCCCAGCGCTTGTTCTATTGCGATCACCGCTTTTTCAGATAGTACTAACCTTCAAAAAAAAGCTGTTGAAATTTTGTAATGCACTACTCATAAGTTTGAGACTTATTGTGCTAAGAGTGAGAATACTTTGGTTATTTTCAAAATAATGAGTCAAAACAATTTCGTGTTTTGAATTTACGCTGTTTCTTCATGGAAAAAGACTGATCAAGCAAAAAATTGGCTTGGTAAGTGTTATATGGACTCCGCTCCATCAGAAACAATAATTAAACGTTGGTTTGTTGACTTCAAACGTGGTCGTAGTGATACCGATGATGCACAACGCAGTGGACGTCCAAATGAGGCAGTGATACCAGAAAACATCGAAAAGTGAAGTTGAGTGAGTTAGCTGACATCTTTAATATATCAAAACGTGTTGGCTTTATATTGCATGAGCATTTGACTATGAGAAAGCTCTGGTGAAAATGGGTACCGCGCGAGCTCACTGTTGACCAAAAACAAAAACGTCTTGATGATTCTGAATAGTTTTTGGCCACGTTTGAACATAACGTCGATATGTGAATCCATCATTTCACTCTGGAATCAGAACAATCGTCATCTGAGTGGAGAGCAACTGATGTGTAATATAGCGCAGGTTGAAAATATTATTTCGAAAATAAAATTATAGAAATTTTGCTCAAAGAAAGGTTAACACATTATTTCGAAAAGAATAACTTTCTCGTCAACACTCAATATGGTTTTCGCCAAAACAAATCTACAATAAGGGCACTAGTGAAGGTCGTGGAGGATATTGTCGATGGCCTTGAAAAAAGCAACATTCCATTCTTTCTATCTGCGATTTGTCCAAGGCGTTCGACTGAGTCTCATGCGACCTACTGTTAGAAAAATTATCTTATTATGGGGCTAGAGTCTAGAGGAACACCACTCAAATTGATGTCATCGTATTTAACGAATAGACAACAACTGATCAAAATGAAAAATACTACATCCGAGCCCATGACAGTGAAACATGGAGTTTCTCAGGGATCGGGCCTTGGTCCTTTGCTTTTTATCATTCACATGAATGACTTGTGTCAGTATATGCTACAGGATACAGCCACCATTCTTGTCGCTGACGATACGTCACTTATCAATAGTTCGTCAGATTTCAATAGCCTCAAAATTCTTGCTGACGATTCGATTGACCTTGCTAGAAATTGGTTTTCTGCAAACTCCCTACAACTAAGTGGTAAAAAAAACGCAACAACTGATTATATCCAGTAACAATAAATACATATCAGGAGAACACTGTGAACTTCTTGGAATTACAATCGATAAAACTCTCAGCTGACACTATTATACTCAAAAACTGAACAGCGAGCTTTCCAGTACAATATTTCTCTTAAGAAGATTGAGATGTTGTAGGTCCCAAATCACTCAGACACGCTTTGTTTCACGCTAGTGTCTGAAAGTTCAAGAGTTGTCGAAATACGAGAGGTATTTCAAGACATGGTTTCGCGAGGTTCGAGAGAGAGGAATAATCGCGTTATGTTTGACTTAAGGTAGGAGGTGAGGAGCGTGCGAGCTCAGAAAAAGATTGAGTTGGACTTCCTATGGAGCTCTGGTGACTTATTAGAAAATTTGCGAGGGTATTTTGGTATTGGTGTAGTTTTTCGAGGTATATTTGAGGGAGAGGACATTTTCGATTTCCTGGTAGGAGTTTGGGACAGTTTTGGGAAAAAGTGGCTTTTGTTGAGAACCTCAGAAGTGTCCATCTACGTTTTGTTGGTGGGCGTATCTTGAAAATTCTCATCTATATTGTATACAGTTTTTGCATGTTATGTGGTTTTACATTGCATCATATTGGCATTTAGGGTGTTTCTGGAAATTTTTGAATATCTGTGGAAAGGGTTCCCTTTTGTATGATTAGGATAATTATTAGGATTATAGTGTCTTATACGCATTATACAGGGAGAAGCGACTAAGTGGGTCTCTCAGTCGTCTGTCACAGTTGTAGTTCATTTTGTTTTAATAGATTTTTCAGAGGGATAATTGTGTCAATTTTCACAAATTTTGATTTGTGTATACGTTTCCACTCGGGTGGAATTATATATTTTTTTTCTTCAATTGATGTTCGTTAGAACAGATTCAAATTCCGTCACTAATTTTTGTTGTCATATATTTCATCAATTTGTTTCGTCCGAATATTTCAACTACTTCATCTATTAGATGAAGTTGGTTTATGGAAAATCTGCAAACATTATTTCATTTCCCTCAAACCCATGAAACTGCATGCATTTGTGAAGTCATGGTCGAACAGAGACTCTACAAACAAAACTGTTGACAAAACTAAGCCGTCTCGCTCGAAAGAAAATATAAAGATGAGTGTTTCATCTGTTGATCAAATTTCAATCCATGTGATCAGGATGGATTCCAAACTTCTCTGATCTGATATAAAAATAAATCTCTCCGGCTGAACGACCCCATATACAGGGCAGTGTATTTTTGTGTACGAAAATAATCAAATAAGCAATCAAGATAATTATAAATCATCAAAAGTTGAAAAAGGGATCGTTTCAGACCCGATGGTCTTTTATTACAGGTAAATCTCGTCCAAAGCGGTCTAAACCACAACAATCGGCTGAGAAGGTTATGACTTTGGTATTTTGGGATGTGAGTAGTGTAGTATTTATCGATTATTTCGAGAAAAGAAATATCATCAACAGCGAAAATTATAAAGCATTACTGGAGCGTGTGAAAACCCAAATTGAAAGTAAACGACCTCATATGGCAAAGAAAAAGTTTTGTTTCATCAAGACATCGCATCGTGTCACAAGTCAATCAAAACAATCACGAAACTACGTGAATTGACCTTCAAATTTTTTCCTCGTTCACTGTATTTGCCAGATTTGACTCTAGTTGGTAGTCGCCATATTTGGCGACTACTGGCTGTTTGCAGACCTCAAAAAAATGCTAACTGGTGAAAAATTTCTCTCGAATGAAGAGGTTATTGCTGAAACTGAGGCCTATTTTGAGGCAAAGAAATATTCGTTTCACTAAAGTGGAGCTAGAAGCCAATTTTGAACAAAAAAAACACGTTTTTTCCTAAGCCTCGGACTTTTCAACCCATGTGTTATGTTGCCCGCATTTCAGAATCTAACGTTTCATGACTCAGGATAGGTCTCGACCAATATATAGTACTCATTTCACTGTATTCCCACCTGCTCGTATTATTAACTTTATCAAATCCCCCAATAAAGTTTCTGTAAGCGCCTACCCTGCCGAAGCCATTACCGTTGAGGAAATAATATGCAGATTAAACCATATCAGCCACTAGTTAACAATGACCACAGGGCTCTGGTTTCGAATCAATAAATATTATGGCATTAAGTGAACAATGCAGTCTTCTGGAAACGTTCGTTCTAAATGGAAATGAAGATTTCCCAGAGATAGTCATTTTTATTCGTTATATCCTGCGAGACTAATTATTTTGGCGCACCTTACTTTTCTGATTCTGCTTTGAGGACAAAGGAAAAGTTGATGAAAAGATCTGATAGGGGTCCAAACATTTGTATCTCTGATTGAGACTGAAATATAAGAGAAGCTAAACTGAAGTTAATGTGTGAGATCAAATTATCACCGGCTACATTCTGAAGGCGATTGGAAACCTATACAATTTGACTTATTCAGATTGGGGACACTCATGTGAAATTTCAATTAACCAACCTATAAACAGAACTCAGTGATCTACATGGGATTGAGCAAACAGGAATTTGGAATAGTCAAAGGAACTAACATTGAACATGTTTTCAGAGCATATAAAACCAAAATATATGTTCGACAGAAACTGCGTGGTTGAAGTCCCAGAACGCAAAGAGTGAAGAAAGAACAGTAATCCCAAAACATGCTTGGCAAAACCACTTGGTATACAGACAGGACAGAAACCAAACATGCAACGGGAGCTGGAATATACCGTGCGGGGAGAAATTTTCATTTCAGTTACCCGGTGGGCCAGTACACATGAGACTCCCAGACTGAAGTGTATGCAATCTGGCAATGCACAATTAACATCAAGGCCTCAATGAAACGACAACCAGGCGGTACTAGGGGCACTGAAGAAGCCAGAAGTGATATCAAAATTCTTCTGGGAATGCCGTGGGGAACCGAGGAAACTGGTGGACTAGGTTCCAGGATACTCAGGTATATATAGGCCCTGAAACAACTGTAGGGATAACGAAATCTCTGGTGGAAAACCAGATTGGAAATTGAGTCTATAAAAAATATGGAGAGTACTCGGGAACCACACCCAAGGACACACACGGAAAAACCTCCATAAAGAAACCGTCCGAAAAGAGATCCGAATAACGGCTTCAACTAAGCAGAGATCTGTCTTCACAGCACTACTAGGTTCTGGACACTGTTCACCAGGAGGTGAACATCGTAATTTGATTCCTCAGGTGTTGAGATCCTCTATATCGTTTATCTGTGTCATCTACTTTTGAGATATGAGTACATTGATGATTAATCAAATTAATATTGCCCCAAGAAGGTTACAGAACGTAGTTGACATCATTATTGATGATTTTGGGGGATTTCACAAGAAACCAAGTCATTTTACTCATATTCCGCTGTACCAAGTATTCGATATTTGCACAAATCATTCGAGAGTTTGGACATACGGCAAGGCTTCAAACATATAAAATTGTTGATAATGCCTCTAGGCAGAAAAATTGATGAGCTCCCATAATGATCTCTTACTGTCATTAACAGACCTTGTTAACGTTTGTGGAAGGTCATTAACCCAAAAATACAGTACGAAATATTGATTCCTCCACAAAAAAAATGTATGTCGAAGAATATGATTATCAATCTCATTTCACATATTTGATACTGTCTCAATGATAATTTTTGTGGAGGAGTCGATGTTTCTCGCTTTTTTATAGGTTCTGAACCTTCTGAAATTTCGAAAAGAGATGAAACTAACTCGATAGAGAATTTGTTAAAATGTAATGAAGAACAGATTGAAAAAATCACCCTGGAAAGTTACTTGAAACCACTGAAAATTTGTCAGGAAGTTTCTCTCAAAAATTCCACTAACAAATTAAATAATCGATTTGGAAAAATGATGAATATATACACAGCATTCTCCAACAGATAAATTGGAAATAGGTGTATTTCCTTTGACGTTTGTCTGGTTATGACGTTTTTGAAAAGTTGATGTTTGACTTTTGGGAACGGAAATTTCAATAATTCGCTTCTTTTCAGCTTCTTACAATAAGATTTCATCCAATTTTTCTCTACGAAAACCTCTCCTGATACAGCTCGGAAAATTAACCGGAATATTTGCCAATGATAGTGGTGATTACGTGTGTGTTCGACGTTGGTTTTCGAAATTTCGTTTCGGAGATTTCAGTCTAGAAGATGCGCCCCAAAGTGAGCTCAGGGGCGGAGCTCCAAACATGAGAACAATACTCCATAGAAGGTCTGATCTGACCTTTTCAAAACATCAAAAGTTACTGAGGTGTGTACAGTTTTCTAACCTAACCTTCGAATTCAAAAACGAACGTATTTTCAAATAATTCATTTCAAAAAACTATTTATCCCCAACATCTAAGCTGACCTTCGAATTCTAAAAGGAACGTATTTCCGAATATTCATTTTTCTGAAAACTATTTGTCCTCAACATTCAACCTGACCTCTGAATTCTCAAACGAACGCATTTTCAAATAATTAATTTTAAAAAAATATCTATCCTTAACATCTAACCTGACCTTCTAATTCTGAAAGAATCATATTTTCGAATATTCAACTTTGAAACACGTTAGAGATAAAAAAATTTAAAAAAAAATTTATGAATATATGCAGAACAACGTTATATCGAAACTGACGTTCCAATAATGCATTCGTGAGCATGCTCGTTGTGAGCGCCTAGTGGAACGCATCCGCCTGCGCCATTGTACAGTGACGGATGAACAAATGGTCAAATAAATTTACAAAAAGTGATTTATGTTGTGTACCTAAGCACCTGATTAATTATGGAATTCTCAATCTAATTTCAAGAAACTTGGCAAAAAGTTAATGGCAATGGATAGAAAAAGGTATGATGATATGGAAAAAAATGTGTTGGATGAAAAATATATGATTTGCAATTGTTTATTGGTGCCAGGGAAAATTTCGAAAATAGTTTTGGAGATCCTCCCACTCAGCAGATCTGTAATGCCAAAATTTGCGCGACTTAGATTGTTTTCCAACATTTAATTCACTCAACACTGAAATGAGTTTGTGATCAGAAGATCCCAACGATGACGGTGTAAATTTCTGGATTGGTTGTTAGGTATTGATCCAGAAGCCTAGCATATTCTTCATCACGGTCAGGAATCCTGGTTGGTTCATTTATGATCTGAGTGAGTTCGCTGCTCATTCCAAAAGCTGGTGTGAGTCACTATAACTTTCTGCAACCAGGCCATAATATAATAATGACAATAATAATAATTGCTTTTATTGACAAAATACAGTACAACATATAGTAGATATAGAAAAAAAAACAGGTAGTTCTTGAATGATATCCTACATTTTTGTCAAAAGGCAGAATTCAGGTTCTGATCTTGTCATTTGAGTAACGCAATCAGAACTTG
>WOGR01008088.1:0-12030 GCA_015342045.1 Leptinotarsa lineolata | reverse complement strand
TAAATCATACGTTTCAAGTTTGAAGACGCTGCATTGTTTAGTATTTGTTTGGCAGCCATCAATAGCGAACGTTTTTGGTGAATTTAGTAAATACAATACTTTTATTTGAAAGGGATCAGCCCTAATCAATATAAAAGCTGGACTGGATTCTACTCTAGGTGGGTCTGCTCCTTCGTTTACAACAGTAAAATATTGGGTAGTAGAGTTTAAACGAGACCGTACGAGCTTCCAAGACGAGCATCGGAGTGGTCGACCAAATGAGGTGACAACTCCAAAAACGATGAAGAGAATCCACAAAGCAGTACTGAATGACTGAAAGTGCGGGAGCTAGTAGACTTGGTAGGCATTTCAAAAAGTGCGGTACATCTTATATTATCTAAAAATTTAGGAATCAGAAAGCTGGGTGCAAGATGGGTGCCGCGTTTGCTCACACTCGAGCAAAAACTGTCGTGACCATTGAGGGTTTAGCGGAGTTTCACAGTGACAAAGCAGAATTCTTGCATTGCTTCATAACCATAGATGAAACATGGGTCCATCACCTTACATCCGAAAAAAAAACAATCAAAAGAGTGGACTCAAAAGGGAGAACCGGCTCCAAAGAAGGAGACTGTTTTATCTGCAGGCACGGTCATGCTTCGACTTTTTGGGATGCGCGTGGGATAATTTTCATTGGCAATCCTAAAAAAGGTAAAACTATCAACGGCGAGTATTATACGAACTTATTGCAACGTTTGAGTGAAGAAATCAAACAGAAACGGTCGCAGTTTGCTAAGAAAAAAGTGTTGTTTCATCAAGACAATGCAGCAGCCTACAAATCCATTCTCGCAATGACCAAAATAAAAGTTTGAATTTCTACGTCATGCGTGCTATTTGCCAGATTTAGCCCCCTCGGATTATTTTGTTCCCTCGCATTATAATCTATATTGACTGTGATAACCTTGTTATTCACAAATCTGTGGCCATTTATATTCTTAACCAATATTAATGATACTGCATCATGATTATCTACCACTTCTATAATGTTTACTGTAATTGATATGTTCTACACCTGGAAAGGTTTTTTTATTACAAAGAACTAATAAAGGATATCTATCTCTATCTTTCTATCGGCACTAGACATGCCACAACATTCAAAAGCAGATTGCAATTACAGATCTTATTGAATCTTTTTGAAACTTACTTCAACGACTGATAGATTATCGACAGCTCCGCAATGAGTTCAGAACTCCCCTTGTTTCCATTACAAATATTATGAACAGTTTCTATTGCACGGACAGTAGCTTGAAGTTCCTCTTTATTCGATATTCTCTTTTGGCCTTTTTTTGGTTGAACTTCGGATACGCTAGATGCATATGCCAAGAGATGAATATATTTAGGTTTATAATCTGGGTTGAGTTTCACACCAGGCTTGAAGAGAGAATCAATCAGCAACTCTAAAAACATAACATAAAGATAGGATTCATGATAAAAAAACTCTTGAATATTGAGTGCTAGAACATTGTAAATTATTCCCTAAAACAATGTGCATGTCAAATTTTGATAAGGATTGAAAAGGTCTTACTTTTCAACGTACGATTTCTAGCACGAGTCGGAAGATATGCAGTGAACATCAATCGAACCACAGTTGGGATTGATCCAATGTTCACATAGCAATTAATTATTCTAAATGAAAATGTATCATGGAGACAACATATTCAAACAATAAGAAAAATAGCTCCCATCATTGGAATTTTATTCAAAATAAGAAATGTACCACTAAAATACCTAAATTGATTCATTTTTCATTATTACATTCCAAAATTCAATATTTAATATCAGTGTGGGGAATGGCAAAACATTCCTTATTAAAACCACTTAAAAAACTTAGGAACAAAATTATAATGTGTACATTCAAATTAAACTACAAAACGCCTACAGTTAACTTGCCGTGTGACGTAGGTCGAGGGTATGACGTAGGTCAAGCTCTAAGCCAACTCGATACGTCGACAGAAAGCGATACGAGCAGGCAGTGGTCGTTGGAACTTCACGGAGTGCAGACATGTGTACTTTCTGTCTCGAGAGGTAGCGTGCCACTAGAACCAGCCGACGTCACAGGCGACCCCTCCACCACCAGTTACAACTCGATGTGCTGACAGAAGGCGATAGAAGCACGCAGTATTCGTTGGAACATCACGGAGTACAGACGTGTGCACTCTCTGTACCGTCCAACCTGATGAAGGACCGCTTACCAATGTCAATGTCAAACCCTGACTTTACCGTGTATGCAATCTAGTCCCCTAATCTCAAGATTAAATTCCATGTCCAAGGTGTTTCATGAACATAGCTGAAGGATGTCCTTCAAGGTCAAACTTCAGACGTCCTTCAAGGTCAAAACTCAAGGTCACGTACCCGAGACAGACTAAAATCTCAAGGTCATACGACTTTGAACACCGTTCAAGGTCATGTTACGTCAGTCAAGGTCAATGCTACTAATGGTGGGGGAGGCTTAGAACCGGCTCAAATCTCCTACTCCATTATTAGATTTGTCATCCTTACATAGATTCAAGTTATGTACCTTCATTGATATGGTCAAAGATCAATCATTCAAATCTGACTTTCAAAATCAATCGTGACTGAAACAGCCATTCGACAAGATATTCAGGCATTCTACAATGGGGAATGTTCCTCCTGACGAAAATCAAGTAGTATTCATAAAAGAGCTCTAAAACAACGCATTTCAAACTTATCATTTCAACCTTTTTCTTTAAAAAATTATTTAAATAATCAAAAAAGAGGGATGAAATAATGCATTCAACATTTAAAGGGATTCGTTTCTATTTCACCATTTGGCAACATCGGTTATAGCTAATAAAGGACAATGAATCTGTTACCTGTATGAGACAAACAAAGATGACATATTTCAGAGGCGTGCTGTTCGGTTTACTTATGTTCCGAGACATTCTATGACATGACATTTTGTGCACCTAACCCAAGATTATGGACTAATCGTTGCACCTAACCTATCTTCCTCTACATAAATAAATAACAAAACAACTGTTGTTTATGTGGCTTGTGGAGGTGGTATTGAACTATAATTTTTATTTTGCCTCAATTGTTGATTTATAAAGATAATTTTCCTATTTTAAAGTAGAATATCTAGGTACGTATAAATTATTTCAACTTGATATACTACATATATTCTAGGCGCTGTTGCCAATATGTGAATTAGAAACAAATCCCTTTAAAAATTAAAACCCAACAATTGAAACATCAATTTGAATACTTTTCGAAGTGGATTTGAAAAACTCATGAATTAAAATCAACTTTATTTTGTTCAAACTTGCATTTGCTGTAATAACCCAAATTGAGGAACATTCCCCATTAATGAAAACAAATGTTCGTTAAAATTCGATTCATTATAAAGGTATCAAGTTTTACAATGAGCTACCGAATGCTTTGAAAAATTTCAATAAACCGAAATTCCGAATCAATTTGAAAAACTATTTATTGTTTGTATAGATATATTCTCTGATGAGTACAATTATGTGTATATTGATAACCATATTCAATCAGGAATTTTTTAAATTTTTTTTCGTATTTCAGTTCTGATTTATCTTTTTTGGGGGGGGCTCTGTTTGTACTCAGTCATGTAGTTAGTTTTTGAATTATTGTTTTCTTCTTCGCCCTGCTATAAACATTGTATGTTTCTTGGGAAAATTAATCGTTACTACTATTACTACTATAAGAATAGAACGAACCACCCGCACTAACCAACCAACTATCTTCTAAACACCAATTGACTACAGAATACTGATAAACAATTCAATAATTTACCTAAAAATTGTGGCGTCCTTATCAGATCTATAGGCGGAGGATCTGCCGCGTTATAATTTCTGTAAAGTACTGTAATATCAGCAGGATTCAAGTTATTCTTCGACAGCATAGCCGTCAGAGCTTGACAAGCTGTGGGATATGCAGACGCACTGTTCAATGCCATTGTTATAGGGGTTATGTCATTTCCGCTAAAAATATTTGAATACATAAAAAAAAATTTCATTCTAAAAAAAAAACTCACTTTTTCTGAGCGCATTTGGTTATTTCCTGTGACAGCCTCTTCATACTGCTGCCTCCTTTAGATTCCCGGGCCAGAATATGAATGATGACTTGACTGTATACATATGTATGCTGCCCATGACAAACCATTTTCTGGAATAAAGCAATTATTTTATGTATCACTTATTAAATTACCACACGTTACATAAAAATTTTGTAATTTTTGTGGATGAATAGTTTGAAGTAAGATGCCTATACACTGGTATAGCCACTCATATATGTAGAATTTTCATGCAAGTTAGAATTTAAAAGATAAAACTGAAACCTCTGGTGTAGTATAAAGTATGATGATGAACTTCATTTTTGAAGACACCAATTTGGTTGGAAAAACGCTCGTCTAAAAGAATTACAGTTCTGGTGTTTGGGAAAAGTGCTTGTTTTGAATTTACTTGATTTTATTATTGGTAAGGCTTTCATTGAAAACTGCTTGATAACATTAATATCGCTTTTCATTTAATGGTACATTGTTGAGAAGTTACATGATGTAAAATGTAATATTTCACAATTAATGGAAAGCTATTAAAAATGTGTTTATGGTTCGCAAAAATTTCAGGCAATAATCTTAAAAATGAAAACATTAAAGTGTACACTTTCAAATATATTTTCCTATAAAAGGATTTGATTTGATATGTTTAAATTTGCTCATGTGTATATTTGTAAGTATGCAAATGTTAACTTTAATTTTATCTTACTTAACAATATTTTTTAAATAAGAACCATTGTGTAATGAAGTCAAGCAAAGTTTATTAATGTCCCATCATCACAGAGCTCTGTGATGATGGGACATTGTTTGTTTTGGGAAAAGATGAAAGTCTGATGATGCTAAGTCAGTGCTATATGGTGGATAATCCTATTTCAAATAAAGATATAGATTATTAGGAATTCACCTCGACAATAAATTAAATTAGATGACATGTTTATGTAAAAAGGTTTCAGTGTCTCTTTGCTTCAAGAGGACTGATGAGTTTAGTTTCACCAGATGTGCTCAGGGACACTTCAGTATATTACAGTACTGCTCAAACTATGGAATATTGAACATCTCTGTAAGCAAGTGAAGTATTTTTTCTCCAAAAGAAGGTAATGAGAGATTTCGACAAAGACAATTTACTGCAAGGTTTTCAGTACAAGGGTTTTACAAAAACCTTGCGACATGTTTCGTTTCCTTAAGCGTATATGAGAACATTCTTACACTGGATTGTATCAGATATTATTTAGATAATTTTAGAACACATACTATTATATTTTAGAAGTGATAATGTTTGTACATAAGAATGAGCAAATGGAGTATTCTCTACTAAGATATATAAAAATTTGTCCATAAAGTGAAAAAAACTGAATATGATAGAGTTAATGTTGAAAGTAATGAAGTGACTTGTCATTTGAGTTTTTTTATATAACTGATGTGGTTTTCAATTATAAGTGTTCATTAACTATAAGTTGCTACTAACCTACATAAGAGTCATACTTGTTTGTGAAGTATTGTAGTATAAACCTTTTCAATGTATGCATATTTTTTGCATGATGTACCTAAAAAAATTTTATTATGTCAGATATTTCTAATGTATTAAAAATATAACTACAATTTAATGAAATGGAATAGAGGCACCATCTAGCAGAAACTTAGGAACTAATGCATTTAGTCTTCAAAAATTTCTGAAAAATTATACATCTCTAGAACCACCAGTGTATAGACATCTTAGAACACCTCTGAAGTATCATAGGCCTTTATTTTTGTTAAAATTTAATGATAACTCACAGCACATTCTTTACTAGTATTCTGCCATTCTTCAGGATTGACTAGAAAACTGGATATTGATGTTTTGAGTACTCTTGAAAATACTTCCAACTGTTGAGCAGCAGTAGATATGCTTGTAATCTCGCCTTGAAATCCAGCATCAGAGATGAGCTAAAAATGGAAATCAAAATTTGTTGTGATTGAATACAACTTAAGGAAGTCAATTTGGAACTGTACTTCACCTTTATTGTGAAATTCAACATGAGACAATCTGGATATTCCTCAGCCAATCTGTATATCAAAGATCTCCATGTTGGATGTTCTATTAATTGAGTTAACCAGGCTGGAGTTTCTCCTTCCTCAGTGAAAATTGTGTCAGCCTTTTTAGGATCGAATGTTTTAAGTATCATTTCTTTCAAATGATTTTCAACCATTGCCTGAACATCAGTAACTTTTACCCCTAAACAGAAAAATTATGAATACTGATAATGATACTTCACTGATGCCTTACACTGTCGTGTTTGAATTTGTAAAAGATACAGTCCAAAATTTATTAAAATTCTTGACACAGGAAAAGGTAAATAAAGATTGCAGAAACTAATTACACCCAATGGAAATAACTGAAATTGAAGGCAACTTGTAAAGTGCTTGTAGATATATGTTCATTAGGAATAATATATGATGTAAATTAGTAAATTTAGTCTCTATCGTGTCCCTTGTAGTTTGCTTTATGAAAATTTTAATGAAGTTTTCCCCGATTTAGCTATCGAAAAGAAATCACCTCCAATTATTAGCCATTCAGCAATCAAGTTAGCCATTTGAGCAACAGCTGTGTAATTTTGTGACAACTCTTCTATAACCTGTAATGGATTTCCTCCAGATTGAAAATATCGTTTGAGCTGGGAGAAAATTCCTGGTTCCATAATATAATCTGAAGTTGAAAACTTTTCTGCACATTCTGCCAAAACTTGATCTGGATTCTCGGTATCTTCTCCGCCTTCTGACTAAAACAGAAGCGATCAATTTTGTATTTCACATACATCTTTCAGATGTAACCAATGTGAATAAATAAAGGAAATATTTTAATTTCTAACAAGAAACTTTAAATCTATACTCACTTCATTATCAATTCTGTCTCCATTATCCCAAGGGCGATCGTCATATTCATCATCCATGTTATTGTCAAATATTAAAATTTATTATTTATCAAATTTGGTCCCTCATAAAATGCCAATCCGTATGTCAAACACTCCAAAACATTCAAAGAGAGTTGTTTACCAAGTCAGACATCTTAACCAAGTCCAACCACAAACTTCTTATTTTATTATTATTCTGTTGACACCAACTACTATCGTAAGCTAGACAATAGAGCTTTTCAGAATAACCTGTGTAGGTAAAAGTTGCACGCGCACTTGTGGCCAAAGAATGAATCGTATTGGTCGTCAATATTTCCCGCCTTGATTCACTGACAATTGACAGATGATAGTCGAAGAGAAGAGTTTAGTCGACATACCAAGATGGCCAACATCACAGAGCAAATTGCTACTGGTGTGCCACTTACTTTCCCTTTCTCTCTTGCACTAACGTTTGCGCATCTTTTAAAGTGACGCATGAAATATACCTTTTTATCTCTCTGACTAACTCAGTTCATATTTTCCACATATGATGTATGAAAAAAGAAATAATATTGAAAAGTGATATTAAGAATCAACAAACACTATGAAATGAAAAGGAATAACTAAATGAGTCAAAAAATAAGTTTATGTCAAATTATGTAAACAATATAAATAAAGCTGAACCAGTTTTCAACCGATGATAATTGTGGATACTGACAACTGAATCGTCGTGAAGTAGTTTTAATCGAAATATTAATTTTTATTTTAATGTTTTTTTTAGCTCGTCGGAATATTTCAGTCCGAGTACTTTGAACATTTTCAACCTCTCATTCATACTTTGCCTAATTTTACTTCTCTTAGATTTCAAAAATGTTAATACGCGTTCTCAACCACTTCTGTTAATACCAAACAAAAAATCAGCTCTGACTTGGCTGCAATACTGCTCAATATAGTCCGTCCTAGTATCGTTTCTCCGTCATTAAAATAACTTAGTACACAGTTGGGAGTTGCACGGATAATCAGTTCTTGACCCTTGAAACTTTTTGAGCTTTTTTGCTGAAATACAGTTCATGTGACCAATTATAAAACTCTCACCCCTAAAAAAGTGGAGGAGGGAAAATTATCTTTTTGATTGAAAGTGTATCGCGCTATGTATTGTAAAGTTGATAATAAATAGATTGTGAACGTATTTTGTTAGATAGTTTTACTATCTATGGCTAAAAAGTAATAAATGTATCAAAGAAGAGAAGAATGAGAACTCCAGTTTAATCTAACAACAGACATTAGTAACACCCAGGACACAGAATTGTTTACTATTCTGTGACCAGGTTCACAAACCACTAGAATAAGTGGTTTGTGACCAGGACACAGGATCACAAACAACTTACTCTATGGTTTGTGCACAGAATAGTAAACAATTTGTGACCAGAATCAATTGAAAATATATTTTTCAATGTTTATTATTTGAAAATTAAATTATCTTTAGAAAGTTGTGGAGGATCGCATTGTACAATTCATTCGAATTTTATTTACAAACCAGACGCCGCCTAACCCACAATGAGAGTAAATATTGAATTGGGGTAAGATTTCCATTCAATAAATCATCTGGGTGTTTAACTTTCTAAATAAAATTAATTTGGACTGCAGCAATTTTTGAGGTTGAAATGATTACTGAAAGGTATCTCTGGCTTAGAATTAACTCTGGTTTCTCTTTCAGGGAATAAATCTTTCGTCATTTATTAAAGATTCACACACACAACTGTAGGCAACATAATATTTTGAATCATGATAAGCTTTTCATCTGTGTATTCATAACAGAATTATTGAATTGTTTTAGAAATGAAATGTTTTCTTGATATTCTATATCAATGAGAATAGCTCAATTTTTTTTCTGAAGAATAATAATGGTCAAATTTATTTCAGTGCACAATGTTCACACAAATTAAACTAATACCTAACCAAAAATCATACAATTTACGTTGCTTTTATCTGTTCTCAAAATAGTTATATGAATTTCAGAGTCTGGCATAACTCGTCAAGAAGTCTGATTGTTTAGCAAGTTCTTGGACAGACTTTGGTGTATTATTCTTAATATTGCTTAGGAATGAACTTGCATCCAATAACTATTTGTTCTCAATTACAGAGGAGGAGCAGAACTTTTATTCGGCAACCAAAAGCAGCATGACATTGATCTTCAAGATGATAAGACATGTAAGAATATTGAATATTTATGTTTTATTCTGCAGTAAATAATAGTAATTCTGGATTTATATATTTCAAGGTATCTACATTTTTGTCACTACATTTGTATGGTGGTAAAAATTTATTTATTTATTTAGGGCATTGGCTGTTTTTACAAAATTCACACATATGTACTGTAATGATAATAACTATCAGCTAGATGTATGAAAAAAATATAAAAGAGGCAAAAATAAGCCAATCAATTACAGTCTTTTTAGAAGATTCCAAAGAAGAATTAAAAAGTTCTAAATACACATTGTAAATGTGTGTAAGTCTCAAAATTCTACTTATAGACTCGTTCTGGCCATAGTTGGTATGATAAAAGGTTACTTTGAAGACTTTTGTATTTCTTGTTCTCTTTGGGTTCACATTTAAAGTTATAAGTTCAACAAGTTCTGGGGTTTAATGCTACCATTGATTATTTTGTGAATTAGTGTAAAATCTGATTCCAATATTCTATGAGCCAGAATATTCAAGTTAAGAATGTTCAATATAATTTTACAGTTATATTCACCAATATGATGTCCCAGTTTACATGCGGAGTACCTTAAAAACTTAGCCACAATAAACCCTTGTGGGTTGCGATGGAGGGTCTAGACCCACTCACTTCTGACCTGACCTTAAAAACTTTTGAACTCTTTCAAGCATATCAATATTCACATTATATAAGGAGCACCAAATTGTGGAGTTGTATTTGATCATTAATCTAACAATTAAACAGTATATGATTTTTAAAGAAGAGAGAGAGGGAGAGAAAACTTTTCCGCATAACTAAAAGAGAAAACTAACATTTTTAGTCCTCTAGTAACATGGAGGTTGAATGACATTTTTGGCTTAATCTCAATGATTGTATTTGTTGTTTCCAGTTCCCATTGCTTGATTTTATATGGACTGTTTATTTGATTTTTGTTTTGGAAAAAAGTAAATTTATGAAATTTGTATATATTTAATTGCAATAGGTTTATATCACACCAATGTACACAGTTAGATAAATCGTACTGTAATAATTCAGTATCAGATGAGTCATGAGTAACCTTGAACATCTTCAGATCATCAGCAAACTGAGAATAACATCATTCAAGTATTTATTTACAAATAGGTTGAAAACTAATGGTCCTAAATGAGATCCCTGTGGTACCCCAGATGGAACTGCAATCGAGAAAGATATCGAGTTACCATATTTTACATATTGGACTCTGCAGGCTGGATAATATTCAATCCATTTCAGAATGTTTTCCTGAATACCAAAATCGTTTATGCAACAACAAATTGTGATTTATTCAGTCGAAAGTCTATGAAAAATCTGTAAATGGAATCAACTTGGTGTCTATTTTCAAAGGCTTTTATTATAGACTTGACAAATGAGCAGATTTTACTGGTATATCTACCACGACTGAATCCATATTGCTGATTTATGAAAATATGTCTACAATCCCATGATAGCTTTTTTATTATTAAACTATCTAACAATTTAGGTAATTCAGACTGATTGCATCTGCTCCATAATTTTTAATGTCATAATTTTATCCACTTTTACAAATAGGTTTCAAAAAACTGTTTTTCCAATGTTCTGGAAAGATGGAGGACTTGAAAGAAACGTTAAATATCATATGAATGGGTTTGGCTAGGGTGAAAAGTACATTTTTTAATCAAGAATAACGGAATTCCATCGAGACCTGCAGACAACTTCTATGGTAATGACATGGCCAGTTCAATAATTTATTTAACATCAAAGAAAGGGTGTCTAAAATTATCCAGAAAAATATATCTTCATTCTTCTATTCAAATATTATGTCACAATTGAAATATTGAATCTTTCTCAGGGATACTTGGTGATTTATTGTTGTGGATGAAGGACAATATGTTGAAAGAGAGGCCAGAATTGTTTTTGCAGGATGAGTCAGTGTAAGTAGTATAAAAATGAGAAAACTTATTAGTTGCAAAAATGGTAAGCTGAAATGCTTGTGTGGCTTTTAGGCAAAACTTATTTGGTACCTGAAATGTCAGTTAACTAGTATTCAGCGATTTTCTGTTTGAATACTTCAATAATATTCATTAAGTATTGTTTTTTAGACGTCCTGGAATACTGGTTTTAGTTAATGATACTGACTGGGAACTAGTGGTAAATAGACTTGCTGCCTAATAGTATTTGCCATATTATAAATTTTATTTTCAGGATACTGTCAACTATGCCATACAACCTAATGATAGGATAACATTCATATCAACTCTACATGGGGGATAATATTTACTATATAAGTTGAATAATTTTTTTACTGTTACTCATGTTTTAATAAAAACTTTATATTTATGTTTACATTTCATTTACTTTTATTTTCAATGCATACACGAACAATTTTTTGCAATTGCAATTTTTTGAGTATAATTAATCTTTCTAGGTTTGTCACTTGAGTAATTTACGATATCTGCCAACGAAAATTTTATTCATAGTGCAAAGTTCATATCCAAGTGAAAATAAACCTAATTTGGGTATACTTCAAGTTTTGTAGTCCATTTCACATACCACAAAATTGGTCCCTTACAATCATAGTCTATCCATTCCCAATTGGAACGGCAATAAAAATAAGAGCACTACGAGGTGTGTTCATAATCACTGCCCGGCAAATGGGAAATATATATACTACCAGTGATTTTATGTTCAAAGCGTCCCTGGTACAGTCATAAAAATTTCTGGCCTGTGGCCCCTAGTCGCCCAGATAATTAGTAAACGTGCTATCAAATGTAGTTGAGGAATAAAGGCTCGGCTAGCTGGACTGGCTGAATACTAATTATTTGTCCGTTTCACAATATTTCTTTATCAGTGTCGTGTGTTCGTGGGTTAGGTGA